>PVIY010027999.1:0-33579 GCA_004026745.1 Myrmecophaga tridactyla | reverse complement strand
TTTAAAAATATATGAAATTCACATTGTGGTCTCAATACTTTGATATATCCATTATGCATATTTATTATTTGTCAAGTTCTTACTGACAATCTGTGGCCCCTTGCCTTTCCATATGTATTTGAAGACCAGATTTTCACTTCTGTCAAAAGCTGCTGGATTTTTTATTGGGATTGAATTGAATCTGTAGCATTGATATCTTAACAAAATTAAATTAATTCCAAGCCATGAACAAAGGCTATCTTTCATTTATTTATATTTTCTATAATTTCTTGAAGCAGTGTATTATAGTTTTCTATGTACAAGTCTTTTACATCCTTGTTTAGACTTATTCCTAGATATCATATTCTTTTAGATGCTACTGCAAATAGAATTGTTTTCTTGATTTCTTTTCAAATTTTTCATTGTTGGTGCACACAGATGCAAATGATTTGTGCATGTTGATCTTATACCTTACAACATTGTTAATTTGCTTCAATAGCATTCTTATGGATTCTCGAGGATTTTATAAATATTGGACTATGTTATCTGCATATAGAGATGGTTTTACTTGGTCAGTTCAAATTTTTATTACTTTTGTTTCTTCTTCCTGTTAAGTTGGGGGAACAGGGAAAGGGACTGCAACTCCAGCTGCGGATGTTGTGCCGCCCCTCCCAACATGGCTTCTGGAACTGCCCCTTCCGGACACCTGACTTCCGGAACTGATGAACAATCCCTTCCGGACACCTGACTTCTGGAGAACTGCCCCTTCGGGACGTCACCTGACCCCATTGCTTAAAAACAGCCCACGCCATCACCCAGGCGCTGTTTCACCTCCTTCTATCTTGGTTTTGGTGAGCTTAACTCTGGAGTGCAGAAATAAACCCGCCCGGTTTAAATTTCCCGGTCTGCCTTCCTTCTTTCTCACCCTTTCGCCTCCTAAACCTTCCACTTCTTGCGTAATTACTTTGCATACAACTCACAGTATAATGTTGAATAGCACTGGTGAAAGAAGCATTCTTGTCTTATTCCTGATCTTTGCTGCGAGGTTTAAGTGTTTCACCGCTGAGTATAATATTAGCTGTGAGGTTTTCATATACATCCTTTATGATGCTGGGAGGGTTTCCATCTATTACCAGTTTTATAAATGTTTTTATCAAAAAGTAGTGCTGGATTTTTTTTTCAATGATTTTTCTGCACAGTTGAGATGATCATGTAACTTTTTCCCTTCATTCTGTTAGAGTGATGCTGAATTGATTAATTTTTATACGTTGAACCTCCTTTGCATCCCTGGGATATATCAAATTGGTCATGGCCTATAATCCTTTTAAAGTGCTTTTGGATTTAATTTTCTAATATTTTGTTGAGGATTTTTACATTTGTATTTATAAGGAATTTTGGTTTATAATTATTTTTCTTGTAATGTCTTTATATGGCTTTAGTATTAGAGGACCCTGGATTCATGGAATGGGTTAGGATGCGTTCCGTCCTCTTTAATTTTTGGAAGGGTTTGAGAAGGATTGGTGCCAGTTCTGTGACTGTTTGGTAGAATTCAGCAGTAAAGCCATCTGGTCCTGGACTTTTCTTTATTAGGAGGTTTTTGATTACCAATTCAATCTCTTCACCTGTCATTGGTCTTTTGAGATTTTCTACTTACACTTAAGTCACTTAAGATTTTTTTAGTGTTTCTAGGAATTTGCTCAAGTCAACTAGCTTATCTAATTTGTTGGTATACATTTGTTAATAGTATTTTGCCCAAACTCATTTGATAGTTATGATTTCTGATTTTAATTATATATGTCCTCTCACTTTTTATCATTGTCAGTCTTAAAGGTGAGAAATTTTGAGCACTAAACTCAGTAAAAATAATGCTGGATTATAAACTAAAGAATAAAGTAGTCATAAATCTACACTAATATACATCAATAAGTAGATATGAGAGAGGAGAGAAATCTTTAAAGAGTAATCCCAATTAATAAATGTAAAAGGAAGAAGGGACATTGAAAATCAATATTAGAACACGACAGGCAATAGTCTATTGATGAGTACTGAAATGATTGGAAGAAACACTAATGAAAAACAAGATATTTGCATTGCTTCAAAGTACCTACTTCAAAATATTTAGTAATTACTGTTGTGGTTTTAACATAGGACCATAAATGATTTGTACTCTATGTTGAGGAGATGAAGCTTAATTCCCTTCCTTGTAAAAATGGGCATAACATAGCAAATCATTTCTAATAAAAGGAGTAAATAAATGGAAAAAATATTATTTCTATACTAACAGATATCACCCTAATCAAATGATCAAGGTTAATATCACCAATAGTAAATCATGTTGATATTCTTTCTTTTCTGACGTGATACAATATGAAGGAAGTGCACATCTATTGTATTTTTCTGAAAAAATTCATAATATAGTCTATTTGTGATCAAAATATCACATGAACACAAACTGAGGGACAATCCACCAAGTATATGAGCAGTACTCTCAAAAGTCTCAAAGTCATAAAAGACAATAGTAGACCTAGAAACTATCAAAGATTGGAGGAACCTAAGGAGACACAATGCCTACATATGATTATCTGGATTGGATTCTCAAACAGAGAAAAAATATATATTGGAAAAACTGATAAATACAAGTAAAGCCATAGGTTACCAGTGTTACTTCCTTAATTTTGATAAATGACCAGGCTGAGTTAAGATGTTAATATTGGAGGTAGCTGGTAAAGGGGTATTGGAACTCTACTATCTTTGCAAATCTGTAAATCTTTTATTTCAAAATTAAAAAGGTAAAAAAATAAATAGGTCTTCTAAATTGTAGATTGAATCCTTCAGGTATGTTCCCCTTCATGATTATCTTAGATGATCAATTGTATTAATATTTTATTGGAAATAGTTTAAGACACCCACGAATATGCAAAAATAATATACAGAAAATCCTGGTGTACTCTTCACCACTTAACCTTCTGATAAGATCTTACATAACCATAGTACATAATCAAAAGCAGGAAGTTGACATTGACATGGTCCTATTAATTCATCTGTAAATGCAATTTGGATTTTACCAGTTTTGACCTGCACTCATTTGTTGCAGTGGGGTGGGGACTTTAGTTCTATGAAACGATACCACATATGGAATCATGTATCTATCAACAGTGTCAGGACATGAAACCATCCCATTAGGACAAAGCAACTCCTTCATGTTGCCCCTTATCAGTCACATCCTCTTCCCAATTTCACACCTGGAAATCACCAATCCTTCTCCATCACTCTGATTTTGTCACTTTGAGAATGTCATATAAATGGAATAAAACAGTATTTAACCTTTGAGTTTGGCTTTTTACACCAAGTATCATATTCTTAAAATCTATCCAAGTTGTACAGTTTTTTTACTTATTGTTATTGAGTAGATACATGGTATAGGGTCTACTACAGTTGTTTTTAATCTTTCATACTTTGGAGAACATTTGGGGTACTCCAGTTTTGGGTCATGAAAAAAAGCTACTAACATTTATGTGCTGCTTTGAGTATGAACAGAAGTTTCATTCTCTACCATAAATACCTAACAGCATTATTGCTGGGTCATATGTTAAGAGTATGTTCAAATTTATGAGAAACTGCTAAGCTGTCTTCCAAAGTGGCTGTACTATTACTATTTGGTATTCCATCAGTAATGTATGAGAGGTCCAGTTGCTCTGCATCCTTGTCAACACCTAGTAGTGTCAGTGTTTTTTCTTAAGTTGAGCTATTCTAATAAATGTATGGTCATATCTCATAGTAGCTTTACTTTGTATTTCCCTGATGGTTAATCATGGTATGCATATCTTTATTTTCTTATTTACCTTCATTTCTTCCTCTTTGATGAAGTGTTTGTTTAAGCCTTTTGTCCATTCTCCAGGTGGATAGCTTGTTTCCTTACTGTTGAGTTTATGAGTTCATTATATTCTGGACACAGTCCTTTATGGGAAAAGTGACATAATAATTAATGAATTATTATAAAATGAACATCCATAACTGACATATATGTAAAGAAATTGAACAATTCTAGGATGCCAGAATCCCCCAAACACATGCTTTTCCTAATCACAAACTTTCCCTTCCCAAAAAGATAAACAATAATTTTATATTTTATGATAATTATTTCTTGCTTTTATTTATAGTTTTTCCATGGTGGTATGAATCAGTCAGCATTATAATATAGTTCGGTTAATACTTCATATAAATGGAAAACCCATTGTGTATTTTTTGCATCTGGATTCTTTTGATCAATCATATGATTGTGAAATTCATCAGTGTTTCCACATATTGGTAATTTGTTATGTTATATTGCTGTATGGTATTCCAATGTATGAATATATAACTGTTTATTTACCAATTCTATCATGGTTGAAAAATAAGACTGAAGTTTTAGGCCATTATGTAAGTGCTAATATAAACATTCTTGTGCACATCCCCTGATGCATGTGTACCCACATTTTATAGGTATACCTACACGTGAATTGATGGGTGTATCTTTAATTGAATAGATAAAAGCCGTGTTTTTGGAGTCCCTTTCCAAATCATTGAAATTAAATGGCAGTATCCTACTACATGTAAGATAAACTCACAAACATAGGAGAAGATCAGCAGTTTACCTCCTGTTTAACTGCATATTGCTGGACTTTGGGGACAAGGAAGTACACACAGGTTCTGCATGGTCCTGTGGTCCTGGGAATATGATCACCTGCAAGTCAGTGGGAAATGTGCACAATCTTCTGAGATAGGCTCTATTTGCTTTGGGTGTTTCTGGTGGGGTAACCGTAGGAGAACCAGGTATACGACAGTATCAGGCACAAATCACCAAGATTTCCAAGTACAGTAGCAGACAAGGGCGCTGTGGAGGGGGTGCTCTGAGGACAAGCTGCCGTCTTCCCCTTTCACCCACAAATAACCCTGCTCAGGACCTTGTTATCCTGGCTTCTAGGATGGGCTGGCTGATGAATATGTGTTGACCCCTGCTCAGGAATGCCTGGTGGTACTCCCTAGCAGATAGTGGACAGTCAGCGTGATCCTTCTGTTTGACCCAAGCTTATGTTACCATTCACTGAAGACAGTCTAGCTAAAGTATGTGCATTACAAGGCAACCAGCTCACCCTGCTGGTATATCGGTTCCTGGTGGGGAGGGAGAAGCATCCCTCCACTATGGCAAAAACTCAAGGGGTGCATACATCATCTGTCTCCCTGTATTGATAAGCGGTGACCATGGAGGACCAATGCCACTAGTGAAGCCAAACTTGTTTTGTCTCTCCTTATATGAGTAAACATTTTACTCCCCAGTGCCTGTGGGTGTTATGCTTTGGCTGCTGACCCCAAAATCTGCAAACCATGGAGTGGGCAGGGGCACTGGGACTGCTGTTCTTCCTGACAGGCATTTTTAAGCTCTTTGCAAACCTCCATTCAGTGAGATCCCCTCTCCCTGAAGTGGTAAAAGTGTCTTTCTTTGTGACAGACAGTTTGGCATGTAAGCAGAGAGCCAACAGTTCAACAGGAAAATTGTCAAATTTATTGTAACATTGATGGATGCGTAGTCACTTCAGAAACCTGGGATCTTTAGAAAGACCTCTAAAAACAGGAAAACTTGATTTGAACCCAAAGGGTCTATCTCCTTTGCAGAGACTTTTTAAAAACACTGTCTTCCCAATACGTGGTAAGAAAAAAATTCTCCTTCAATGGCTGAAGAAAAATGTAAATCAAAATACTTAAAGTGTGGACTATTCGATAGAAGATAAAAGAAAAATGATATTGATGATAGAAAATGTGGAACAGATAAATGGTGGGATTTTGTGTAGTTTACTCTGTGATCTTTGTCCAAATTTTCAGTAAATTCTATTGTTCATTAATACATTTGTGTGAGCCCCAAAATTGCGTGGAGTTGGGCAGGCCATGGTGGCTCAGTGGCAGAGTTCTCGCCTGCCATGCCGGAGAGCCAGGTTCTATTCCCATGCAAAAATAAAAAATAATATATATATATATTTGGAGGCATTCAAACATAAATAAGGGGAGAATCAGATTTTCAATTGAGATGAATTCTTCAGGTTGAAGAATGAAGAAAAAAAGAAAATGAAGTGAGGTTGAAGAAAGGTAGACTAATTCAGCAGGTGCTGTAGAAACCTGGCAAGAGATAACTGCGACCTGGCCTAGGGAAGAGACAATATGGATGGAGATAGTTTGTGTTTTCCACAAAGGTTTCAGAGGTGGAAGTAGCAATGACTTGTTGATTGTCGATTGGGTGAGCGTGTTGAAGAGGAGGAGTCATCATAGATGAAACTTGGTTTCTGTCATGACCACATTAATGCTGGACAATTCATAGGAAGAGAAGCAGCTTCTGTGGCAAAGGTGGTGAATTTTATTTTGGACATGGTTTCTTTGACATTTCAATGTTCGATAAAGAATTAGGTGTGCAGAAGGCAGTTATATGTATATGTCAAAGATCTGGGTTGATAATGTAGATTTGGGATACACCAATTTATTCCTTGTCACACTCTAATCTGACTTAATATGTGTCACGCTACTTCATGCCACAAAATTCAGTAGATTTAAACTCGCATTTTTATTTACTTTCTCAGCAGCCGCAAAGAAATTGTCCATTCCCTCCCTCTTGAAACTCTTGCCTTCCGTGTCCACCATGCTTCTCATTTGTTCCCACTTCTTTGATTGGCGCCTTTTCTGTTTCCTTGGCAGTCTCATCCCTCTTTACCCAAACTTTGCATGTTAAAATCTCTGAGAAGTTACTCCCGAGTTCCTCTTTAATTCTCGCTCTGTGCCTTGTTCCAACCCCCCTCTATTTTATCCCTATTCATGGTTTTGGTTTTATACTATACAGTGATAGTGTCCAAATTCATATCTTCAGTCCAGACTTCTCTACTTTAAACTTGTATTTTTCACTTATTCCTCAATATATCCTGTTCTAGTCTGCCAAAACTGCCAGAATGCAACACATCAGAGATGGATTGGCTTTTAATAAAAGGGGACTTATTCAGTTAAAAATGTATAATTCTTCAGAGGAAAGGCAGCTAACTTTCAACTGAGGTTCTTTCTTACACAGGAAGGCACAGGGTGATCTCTGCTGGTCTTCTCTCCAGGCCTCTGGGTTCCAACAATCTCTGCATCTCCAAAGGTCTGGGCTGAGCTAAGAGTGCTGAGATGAAGTATGCTGAGCCACTTGGATTGTGCTGCGTTGAGCTCTTTCATTCAAGCTTCCAGTCAATTAAATCAAATATCATTCATTGCAGAAGGCATGCCTCCTAGCCAACTGCAAATGTAATCATCAACCCATGAACTTCACATGCCATTGGCTTATGTCCACAGCAACAAAACTAGGCACCTTCACCAGGCCAAGTTGAAACCTGAACCTAAATGCTGCATATTCATTTAGATGTTTCTAAGTCATGTTATACTCCACATATCATAACAAACTTAGAATTTACTGTACCCAACCTGAACCATCTTTAATGTTCCCTAAACAACTTCATGGATGACACCATGTACAATCAAAACTCTGACTGCATCATGGAAGCTCTCGTTCTTGTTTTTCCTTAATATAATCCTGATTCTTTTTGCCTCTTAAATATGTATTAAAACTCTGCATTCCCTCAGATCTCAATGTGGACACTCTAATCCAAAGCCAGATTGTTTTTCAGTAGATTAACATACTGACTCTAACTGGTCAGCCTATACTCACTAACCTCACTTTTCAACCTGTTGAAGGGAATGATGTTCAAAAATATTAATTTCATTATATCGCTATCCTTTCTTATAACTCCCACAGGCTTCCTTACTGCTTTTAGGATTTAAAAAATATCACTATCATTAACCCATAATATAGACTTTGCACAATTGTGCTTCTACATACCTCTCCATCTTTATCTTTCACCACTGTAAATTACTTCCTTCAGTTCTTCCATGGGGGAAATGTCCTGAGTTAGGGAATTTGCACATTGTTACCTTGGTTTGGAATATTCCTCTATCTCTCTTGGATTTGTTAGCTCATATTTATCTAGCTTTGCTGTTCCCATGCTACTTCTTCTGGGAAATGAATCCCATCACCTTTGACTGTATCCAGTCATCTTGTTACATATAGCGACATCATACCTGCACTTTTCTTCATAATACTTACCAGGATTTTAATTATATATATGCTTGATGAATACCTGTCTTCCCTGTTAGAAGATGAACTGTATGAATAAAGAGACTAATTCACTTTTTCTAATCATTTAGTGCCTACCACATAGTTAGTCATTCAATATTTTTAAATAAATGAATGAATAATATATTAATGAATCAACTTAACAATCAGAGATGTCAAAATAATGAGCTTCAAGTGTGTTTGTGTGGTTTATACAATGTTTTAATATAGCCTTGATTTGATTACCAATATTTTAAAAATTAAGTGATTTCATATGGAATCTGCATTTCATGGTTCTCTGAAAAATAGGAAGACTTGCATCCCAGGGCACAAATTCTCTGGCAATAAGGAGCCTTATCTTAGTAGTGGCTTCTCACCTCAGCACTCCACAATGCCCTCCTCTTTATTTATATCTGGCTGCTTTGGACATCTGGGTTTGCATCTATTGCTGCAGGAAGATCCAAGAGAGAAAAATCATAAAAGAAGATCGTGCATAGTGAGAGGAGGGCTGGAGGAGAGCCCTGAGGAAGACAGTAATTAAGAGGTGGGCAGAAATTAGAAGACTAGAGGGAAGCATGAATAGGAGTATTTATGTGTGAAAGGGATCAAAACAAGAGAATGTGGTTCACGCTATACTTTCTTCATATCTTCATACTTCATGAACAGAATATTGAAGTCATGTTTGTGCTCATACCATCCTCTGATGTGATCAAACCAACGGCTTCCTACCACTGTGGGAAAAATAATGTAATGAGGTGTTCCGCTTATTACACAATAAATTATCATCTTCCTTTTCTGTTGTGGAAGCCTCAGAAAGGGAAAATACAGCTTCCGCTTCTAGACATCCATATCGTTTCCTGTGGTGTAGCAATTAGGTTCAGGTGTCAACTAGCCCAGGGCCCAGTTGTTCTGTTACTATGAACTGCAATCATCAGTATGTGAAATTCATCTATGGCTGATAACATCTGCTGTCGGCTAAGGAAGTGCCTTCCGCAAAGAGTGATGTTTAATTTAATTAGCTGGAGGCTTAAAAGAGAGAGGTCAGAAGAGAGCTCGGCAGGTCAGACCCAGGCATTTGGAGATGCAGAAAGGAACCACCCCAGGAAAAACTGAAATCAGAAGCCAGGAGGGAAGCCCAACCCACATCACCATATGCCTTCCATGTGACAGAGGAACTAGGATCACAGCCTCCTGCCTTTCCTCAGAAGAACTGTATATATATATATATATATAACTAAATAAATGCCCTTTATAAAAACCAATCCACCTCAGGAGTATTGCATTCCAGCAGTCTTAGCAAACTAAAACAAATTGTTAGTGCCTTAGAAAACAATTTCCTGATTTCTACAAGAATATGCCTATGAAAGTCACTCTACATATGTAAGGAAATAGCAATATAGAGATGAGGAAAGCATAGATCAAATTTTGAAGATTTCTTTAAGGTAAGAACTTTCCTTCTCCTACATCCTCCACCTGAAAACAGGTCTCTAGTTTCCTCCTATTCTCTATTCTAAAACATTATTCTCTATTCTAGCAATATTAGCTATCAACAGAAGGACAGAAAGTAAGTATAGTCTTCTAAATGTGTGAGAGCCCCAGGTGCACACTCCACAAGCCTCTTGCACAAACCCACCCTCCTCAGTGGTGAAATGAAAATTTCCACAGCTGCCCATAGCAGGGCACACTAACTACACCCACCATGTAACTACATTCACCATGACCATGAGCTGTTCTGGAACATATAAAGATACGAATCTAGATCATCTGAATGGCTAGAATGTTTATGATCCTTTTATAGTCTGGTAAAAATATTTCCTAAAAAATATGCCTTTGCAACCTTGACAACCTCTAAAGTAATCCTGGCAAGGATAGAAGGATGATGACAGAGTAAATTGACGGACAATAGTAACCACTCATTTGCATTCTTCCTTCTATTACCCCCTTCTCCATTTCCTCAAAATATATTCCCTGAACTGGATTTGGATAAATGGCAACATGATCTCATAAACATGCTGTTTGATATATAAATTCATAGTTACCTTTTCCATTTAGAAACTGTTTTGTGCATTGTTCTAAATTCTCTGGAACTTCCAATGTAATCACCAAATTTAAAAATTGATGAGTTCAAAATGTCCTGAGGATTTTTGTAGATGTAAACAATCTGCATTTTTGGTTATCCTCTCAGATTTTCTAACACCTGAATAATATTACATTATATGAATGAAACTTATTTATCCTGTCTACTATCCATGGAAATTTAGATTGTCATCACCATTTTGCTATGACAAAGAGCATTACAATCATGACCTTATTCACATGACATTTCACATGTGTGACAGCATATTGCATAAATTCATAGAAATTATTCAGTTGTAAATTTGATAAATATTGCAAATTGTCTTCCATAGAAGTGGCGTCAGTTACCCTTCACGAGAATTTTGTGGTATTCCATTTACAGACAAGATGCCACTGGATAGCAGCGAAGAAAGGAGAAACTATTCAACAGACAATTTTTAGGCAAATGGTTATATATAGAGAGAAAGAGAGAGAAAAAAGGAAAATGGTTCTCTATCACACAACATATTTAAAGATTAAGGACTGAAATAAGACAACAAGACTTTGTCATATAAGAATATATTGTAGAATGCATTTCCGATCTTGGGTCAGGAAAGATTTTCTTAAACACAAAAAAATTATTTAAAATAAAAAAAATTGATCAAAATATACCATAAAGTTATGAAGAACAAGAAAATGTGAGAAAAGACCCATTGTTGGATGGGACTTTATGATTAAGTTGTTTCCATGGTGATGTGATCCACCCAGTTGTGGGTGGAACCTTTTGAGTAGGTTGTTTCCATGGAGATGAGCCTTTACCCATTCAAGGTGGGTCTTAATCAATTATTGGTGTCCTTTAAGAGGGGGACGTTTTAGAGAGAACACAGATATTTAGGAATGCAGAAGGAGAAAGAGTCCAGAAGGGCCCATAAGAGTTGAGAGATCCACTTGAAACCAGAAGCCATGAGAGAAGGACAGCAGACATTGCCTTGTGTCCTCCATGTGACTGAGGAACCAGAATGCCAGCTGCTTTTCCTCCAAGAAGATATCTTGTTGGTGCCTTAACCTGGACATTTTCATTGCCTTAAAAGTGTAACTTGCAACCTATTAAATCCCCTTTATGAAAACCAATCCATTTTTGGTATTTTGTATTCTGGTGACTTTAGCAAATAGAAATAGTTATGTAGAAATATTTTGTGAGGATATATAGTGTTTACTACTGACATTTACACTCACTATTATTAACATCTGATGGTGGCTTTCATTCCATCATATCTTCTCTTTTTATTACTTCATATTTAAGTTTAAGGAAGAAATTTCTCTTCTCATCTATTTAAATCAGCATTGAGTGGGCATTGGCAAATGATGCTCTGAGCCAAATCCTGCTCATTGCCTGTTTTTGAATGAGTCATGTTCAAAGGTTTTTGTAATTGCAATTACTTGAAGGATAATTAAAAGAATAGAATCTTATGAGATGTGCCAGTTTGAAACTATTATGTATCACAGAAAAGCCATTGCTTTTCAATCCTGCTCCAATCTTGTGGGTGGAACAATGGGAACCATTGATTAGATTATTAGATTATATCCATGGAGATGCAGTACACCCAACTATAGGTGTGACTCTTATATTAGATGGAGATGTGACTGTGTCCATTCAAGTTTGGGTCTTCGTTAGTTTACTGAAGTCCTTGAAGGGGGGAGATATTTTGGAGTTGCTTTAGAGCCAACAGACATTTACAGATGCTTGGAGTGCTGACAGAGAGAGTAGACACTTAGACACAGATGTTTGGAAATGTGAGTTCAGCAGATGTTGCTATGTGCCTTTCCATGTGACAGAGATTGGCCTTTCTGTAGTCAAGGTATCTTTCTCTGTATGCCTTAATTAGGACATTTCTATGGCCTTAGAACTGTATCTTAATACGTTTCCTTTTAAAAAGTGTTTTATTTCTGGTATAATGCAATCTGACAGCATTTAGAAAACTAAACCATGAGACAGGAATATTATATTAAATACAATTGATAGTGTTAACAAATGAAATTTTTTAGAATGCAGGTATCTTCATTCATTTATATGTTTCTTATGGCTGCTTTTGCACTACCAAGGCAGAGTTGAGTAGTTGCAACAAGAGAGGACAGAGACTACACGTAGCATTCTACCCTTTCATTAATGTGCAGTGTGGTTTGTCCCACTACAAATTATGATGATGTCCTTACAACTACTTCAACAGTGTTTCAGTGCCATACGTTTTGCCTTACCACAATTTTATTTTCTAATGCTAGTATATACCCTCCATGCAAAAACAAGGTAAGCAGAGAAAATGGTTTTTGAATGTCACACTTTTATGGGACAGTGTAGTGTGGATTATTTTGTTATTGAACAAAATGGCAAAACCTTATGTTTATTTAATGACATTTAGATGTGCCAAAAAAAATACAGTATGTATTAACCTTACCAGACTAAGCCTTGCCCGAAATATTCCTAACTCATTGGAAAGAAATGGATAGAAAATTTAGAAAATTTACAATAGAATATCTCATGATAGCAGAACTTCTCCATTAAAGCATAAAATGCAAATGAGGTTGCAGCAAATAACTTTTGAGTGGCTTCTTTGTTAGCCAAGCAAGTTAAATCATTTACCAATTTTGAGTTAATTAAATTGAGTTTGATTAAAGCTACTGAAGTAATGCATGTAGTAAAAATAAACTTGTTTAATGATATTAGACCACGAACAGCAAATCTATTCCTCTTTTTCATAGACATGTATTACAAAAATTATTTATAATTAATGTATTTTGAATTTTAAAATAAAAATTTGTGGAAATGTGTCTTTTTTCTTGTTATACAAGCACTTACAAGAATCTTTGATGAGGCTTTGACCTGTTGACCAAAAATCCTGAAACATAAACTGTCTGGCCCTTGTCCAAAAGACTTTGCCTACTCTTTTTATAGATTAATTTTTCCTTATGTTATTCAAAGGTTATATTTCATGTGTCATTATGCATTTTAATATTAAGTCATCTCTATATTGGTCAGCTGCAGTCCCTCCAAACTGGTTTGTCCTTTGGAAATGTCTCCAGGATTCTCTGAGCAATTTTTAACATTCTGGTACAACTAGACGGCCCAGGCTCAATAGTGCTCTCCCTGCCCCAGCTCTGCAATCAGTCATCTGTCTTGGCTCCTCTAAATGGACAATGGTATCTAGAAGCCAGAACCTGGGCTTCAGTCTTGATCAGTGCTTCTGCTTTGTCATTGCTTTTATGTTCCTTCATTAGACAGATTAGGAAATACAAAATGATGTGATGTGATTTCCTCTTAATGTCTTCATTCCTTGAGCATTTAAAAGATATATAAAGATGAGATGAACTGACTCTGTGGAGCGGAGAAAAGGAAGGGCTCATTGTATCACAATTATACTGTGCTTTTCAAATTCTTTCTTCTCGTTTGCCCTTCGTTAATATTTTGGGCAGCCCATTATTTAAATAAGGGGCCTCTCCCGTATCTTAGAATTCCACGCTTTCACTAAGCATTGGAAAAGCCATGGAAACCAGATGTTCTAGTTTGCTAGCTGCCAGAATACAATATACCAGAAATGGAATGGCTTTTAAAAAGTGGAATTTAGTAAGTTGCTAGTTTACAGTTCTAAGGCTGAGATAATGTCCCAATTAAAACAAGTCTATAGAAATGTCCAATCTAAGAAATCAGGGAAAGTTACCTTGTTTTAAGAAGGCCAATGAAGTTCAGAGTCTCTCCCTCAAGTGAAAAGGCACATGGTGAACACAGTCAGGGCTTTTCTCTCAGCTGGAAGGGCACATGGTGAACACAGCGACATCTGCTAGCTTTCTCTCCCAGCTTCTGGTTTCATGAAGCTCCCCGGGAAGTGTTTTCCTTCTTCATCTCCATAGGTCTCTGACTCGTGGACTCTCTGCTTCATGGTGCTGCAGCATTTTCTGCTCTCTCTAAATCTCCCATTCTCCAAAATGTTTCCTCTTTCATAGGATGTCAGAAACAAATCAAGACCCACCCAAATGGGTGGAGACATGCCTCCCCAATCCAGTTTAACAACCGGGTTACATCTCCAGGGAGATGATTTAATTACATGCAGTATTGAATAGAGATTATTCTGCCTTTATGAAATGGGATTTTGGTTAAAACATGGCTTTTCTAGGGGGCATACATCCTTTCAAACCAGCAGTTATTTTGAGAATTAAATAATGCATATAAAATTTTAATAATACTAGCATAGTTCAGGCACTGAAATCATTACTATTTTTTAGCAATATTATTTATAGATTTTTCAAGTTAATTGGGCTTCATGAAACCACGTCTAGAATATTTGACTCAAGGAACACTCACATCCTTAATTGCTGTTTTAAATAGGGGCAAATCCAGTCCTATATTTTGACTTATGTTAAAGTAAAATTTGCAGGAGTAGGAATGGTTTAGTCATTCTCCCACAGAAGGGAACACAGGAACAAAGAACATAACTGAAACAAGGCATAATCACGGAGGGTACTAACCCTCGTGATAAAACTTGTAAGTTTTATTTTGTGAGTTATGTGATGAGTAGAAAAAATGAGAATAGTAAAAGAAAGAAAATTTTTAAAAGGATATTTCTTTAAAGGCATATAAGTAAGAAAATCATAGGTTGAGTAGAGAAAAAAGAAACATCATATTTTATTCTAGGATTTATTGAGAAGACAGTGTTGGTTTAAGAGTGTGTATTCACAGATTGAGTCCCTTAAGCCAGCAATGTCTGCACCTCCAATTAATGGACTTGATAGAGAAAATTACTTTTGTGACCTCATTGTTTCTTATCAGGTAAGCTACAGAAAATGTGGGTGGAGCTTTTTTTTTGGTACATGTTCCAATCCAATCTGGGTCTCCCACATGGAAGGCAAGCATTCTACCACTGAACTACCCTTGCAACCGAGTGCAGCTTTGTAAATATGCCCTAAGCATGTCCTGACATTAATTGGAACTAGGTGAACTTTATAATTCAGTTTCATTTATTATCTAGGCATAGCCCTGGGTTATCTTAAAACAAACAGAATCCAGTATTTGATTTCTCTGAAATTGATTCCACTTTCCTGGTCTTGAAGCAGTTTGTGTAAGCAGAGGCTTTGGTTGGGAGATCATATATATAATGCTGTTACTGGGACCAGCTGTATGTCCTGGGTTGTGTGCAGTTCTGTAAATTGTTGCTGAATGTATCAAATTAATCAGTTTCCAAAACTAGCTACATAGGTAACTAAGTAACTTAATCCAACCACAGTTTGTTTACAATTTGACTTCATGCTCCTTGCTACAATGTTTGCTGTTTGCTCAAAAGGAGCTTGACTTATCCTGTAGCCCCATTGGACTTGAGGGTAAGGGGAGCAGCTTTATCCTGCTGCTGGACAATGTGTAATAATGTCCTTTGTCATCTGTGCACATCTATGCAACTGTAGCAGGCTAACTGGTTAGTTTGAATGCAGAGTGACATCTCTGACCCTTCATTGTTCTTAATAGTGTCTGTTCCAAATTTCTCCATGAATTTCCATTAGAAAAGTCCAGTGTAGTTATCTGAGTGAAAATTAAGCTCTGCAACTTAAGTTTTGTAAAGCAGAAAGAGAGAGAATGTGCAAAATAGCATTTTGAAAGAGCTGTGGGGTTATTACCCTTGCATTTAACTTTTTCCAAATCATTACTAAACATACACACATTATTATAGACATACATACAAAATAGCAATATATGTAATAATACACTTTTTTTCTGCTTAATAACAAAACTCTCTGGAAAAATAAAATTAAAAATATAGTCACTGTCTTTGCCCTCAATATCCTCTCTTACTTCAACTTCTCATTAGCTCCCACGGATACTCTTGTTTGGCCAGCCATGTTTTCATGGAGTACAAAGGTCTTGGGCAATATTTAACTCTACCACATTGGTCTAAGGTTTAACACTTGTTTTAAGACTTTTCCTAGTAAACAAGGCTTCTTGCTCCTGCTATGGCTGATTAATTGCTCATGCACCAGCTTCTTCCCTATCGCATGCTGCTTCCTTAGCTGCTACCTGCATCCCTGACCTGGTCTCTATATACCTTTCTTTCCACTAACTGCATTTCAGCCACGCTTGCTTTCTTTTGTTGCTTGAATATACTAAAGCTATTTCTGTTTAAAGATTTTCTGCTGTTTGTCTGCCTAGAATGCTCTTCCCAGAGATATTTACATGGCAGTTTTCTCCATATCATTAAAGTCTGTGCTCCTCATGAACTCCTAAGAAAGAGTTTTTCTGACCAATGAAAATATCACATGACTCTAATTTATTTCCAGTCTAAGACGCATTATCAACCAGTTTCTGCTCTGTCTGTTTCATATGTTATGGTTTTTACAATTCCTCTAACCTATGAGTATTGCAAGAGCAGGATGTCTTTCATCCTATTCAAAATAGTATCACAAGAACCAAGAATATTTTCTGAAAAAGAGTGGACATATGTAACTGTGAAATGAATGAATGCAATTAAATTATGTCACTGTATAAGAAAACAATGCCTTTTCTTAATTCCCAGTTCAAATGATCCCTATTAAAGTCCATGCTTTAAAGAAAGTTTTCAAAGCCTAACTCAGCCAGCAAGTGCCAAATGCAACATACAGATCATCCAAAAATCGAGCATGCAAGAAAGTGGATTTGAAAGTACTGAAGTGGTTTAAATTTTATTCAGAAAGCAAACAGATTAAATAACCATAGCATACATGGTGCTACTCATTGTTAACTATCAAATGAAATTGTAACAAGCAGGCTGCTTACAGCAGGTGGGCCCCACACCCCTCCTTCCACATTTAAACTACCTCCTCTTCAAAAATTCTCCAAATTCCCCTGAGCAGTCAGAACTAAACATTAACAGGATGCTCACCCTGAGAACAGGTAAAGTTCCACATGGGCAAGATAAGACAAATTCCTGTAAAAAAACCCTTCACCTAACAACTCATCTGTTTCTGTAAACCCAGCTTCATGCCCTTCCTGATTTAAACCAGCCAATCATTTACCTTGTCTTTAAGGTGTCATCCTGTCCATAAAAACTGATGTTAATCTCTTTTTCGGGGCTCAGACTTTCAGAGGCTACTTGGCTGAGCCCCATGGCAATGGATGAATATAAACCTACTTCCTGAAACGTCAGAGCCTCAGCCCTGGTTTGTTATGTTTCTGTGTAACATTCTAGGAGGCTTGCAGCCTTGTCCCTGTTTCACACAACAAAATAATTAAGACAAATTTTTCAATAACACACAAGGATTTTGCATTTAAAAACCTTGATTTTTGGAACTATTGTCTAGTATTTCCCCAACTATTCCATATTACATATTTGTATCCCTCCCCCACTTTTTATTTATAGAACTCAAATTCCAGGTACTTTTATCAGTTAGAAAATTCAATATCATTGCAAGGAAAGTACACAACAAAATAAAACTCCTTAAAAAGCTACATCTCTTTTCTTTCATTGCCTAGTTTAATACATAATACAAAGAAGGAACCTACAAAATATGAAATGGAAAGAAGTTTGTTTGCCTCATATGAAACTATTCAGTGTAAATCTAATTCTTTAAATTCCTTTTGTTTTCCTTTGAAGCAAATGTAATAAATTAGAGTATTTGAAGAAGAACTGAAGTGCTGTTACATGATAGATTTTATTTGAAAAAAATTTCATTTTAAATTTAAAAGAAAAAATTTTAAATCATTAGAGTGGAGAAATAGCATGTGTCCCTAAAGACATTGCTATTTGAAATTCAACATTTCAATGATGCTTCATTTCACATAACACATTATTTTTCCAAGTTTGTGAGATTAGAAAACCTTATAACCAAAGAAGTTCTTGTGCTTCTCCTGCAGTCTTTGGAAGAAATAGAGAGATTCTAAGTAAGGAAATCCCAAAGAAACAAAAAGAAAACCAGAAGAATTCTCCCATAGAGGGTTAAAGTGAAGAGAGCCAGAATGGCATTTCCCAGACTTACTCTGGCTGAAGTGAATGTTGGGCCAAATTGCAAAAAAAAAAAAAAAAAACTCATAATTTTTTATCAAAAGGTTCTGATTTTCTCAGATCTTGTGATTTCTTGAGGGGTTTTGGATAGCAATGAGCACCAAAGTATGAGGGGTGTGGAGGTATGAAATGTGGGTTCAGTGGAATGAGCTTTATATGAAGATGTATTTCATGCTGTCAGCTCTCTTGGTTTATTTTATTGTCTTTCAGCTTGGGATAAAATAGCAACTTTAGACCATTCCTACACACAGATTAACAATAAACCCAAGATACTCAGTGAGTTACAGGGATTATAGCTGAGATCACGAAGTCATGTTTTCTACTTTCTGAAACAAGATGTTGAGCTAGAGATATGACAGGCAGTCAGCTTCAATGTTTCCTCAAGGATTACCATCTTTCCTTTAAAACTTTAGTGGATCTTAGAGAAAGCATGACTTTTGTTGGAACTTTACACTGGCATGACAATGCCTAAGAAACCATAAAGATAGGATCCAAAGCTTACATATACTGGACATTCGGGTAGGTGATGGCAAAGGCAGCTCTGTAGTAATCAATGCCCTCAATTTATCCTTAAAAATGATTTAAAAAAAACTTCAAAACTAAGAAAATTATTCCCAGAAAAACATAGTAACACTCAAAGACAGAAATTGACAAAACTTTTCAATAAAAAATCTCAGCTCACGTTCTGTGCTGGTTTGAAAATATTATATATCCCAAAGATATATGTTTTAATTCTGATTCAATATTATAGATTATCTCCAAGGAGATGTGGCATGCCCAATTGTGGGTAAGGTCTTTTGATTAGCTGGAGTTGTGACTCAGCAATTTAGGGTGGGTCTTGATTAGTTTACCTGAAGACATTTTATGCAGGTTTGAAAGTATTATGCACAATAGAAAAACCATGGTTTTGTGCTGATATGATATTGTGGGAGCAAATTTTTCTTTTAGTCCCTCTTCAACAATGTAAATTCTTTTTATTATATTATCTCCATGGAGATGTGACACATTCAATTGTGAGTATTAACCTTTTGATTAGATGGAGATGTGACTCTACCCATTCCAGGTGAGATTTCATTAGTTTACTGGAATTTTTCAAGAGGAAGCATTTAGAAGAGAGCCACCGAGCCCACCAGCTAGTGATCTTGGGAGATGAAGAAGGAGAACCCCCCCAGGGGAAGCTTGATGAAACAAGTAACCTGGAGAGAAAGCTAGCAGATGTTGCTATGTTTGCCATGTGCCTTTCCATTTAAGAGAGAAATCCTGAACTTCATTGGTCTTCTGGAAACAAGGTATCTTTCCCTGAATGCCTTAGATTGGACATTTCTATAGCCTTGCTTTAATTGGGACATTTTCACAGTCTTAGAACTGTAAAGTTGCAATTCTTTTAATACCACTTTTTAAAAGGCCATTCCATTTCTGGTATTTCACATTCTGGCAGCTAGCAAACCAGAACACCTCTAAAAGGAGAAACATTTTGGAGAAAGCTCAGAGCAGATACAGATGCTTGGAGAAGAGCTGCTTCAAACTGACAGAGACAGAGAGGTTTGGGGATGCTTGGAGCCCAACAGACATGACAATGTGCTTTCCAAGAGATGCTAAGTAAGCCAGAATGCAGAGTTGTGTCTTGGGGGAGATATGTGGAGGCCTACAGATACTTATAGAGGAAACAACTGGCATCAAAACTGGAAGCAATGGAAAGAGGGAACAAGGACCAACAGACACCAACCACATCCTTTCCCAGCTGACAGAGGTATTCCAGAAGGCACCAGCCTCTCTTGAGTGAAGATAACCTTTTGTTGGTACCTTAATTTGGAAATTTTCTCGGCTTTAAAACTGTACATTTGTAACTTATTAAATTCCTTTTATAAAAACCATTCTATTTCTGGTATATTGAATTCCCATAGCTTAACAACCTAATACACATTCCACTCTGCTCCCTATCCACTCCCCACTAGGCCTCAATGTGTTGTGGTGACAAAGGCAGATCAAGAAAAAGAACTAGGTAAAACAAAAGTGGCCTAATGGTCAGCAATGTTCCAGAGCCACAATGAATGGAATTGGCCTAAGGGTATAATGACTGAGAGATGGAAGGGGAAATATGGTGTATACATACAATGTACTGCTAAGCAACCACAAGAAGAAATAAAATTGTGAAACAGCAGCTAAGTGAATGAACCTTAAGGACTGTATGTGGAATGAAATGTCAGGAACGAGAAGACAAATATTAACATGCCTTAATCATATAGACTAACCATAATATAAAAACTCAGTGAACTAAAGTCGAAAGCATAAGCTATCTGGTTGGAACTTATTGTAAGGGTCCTAGATTGTAAGCTCTTATAGTAATCACATACATTCAGGAGGTCTAACTATTAATTCTAAATTCTGAGATACTGAGCAATTTGTATATAGCATGGTCATTCCCAGAAATTTTGAGTATTTATGTGACACCCGAAACTCAGAGTTAGAGCTTTGAAGCTATCATAGTCTGCAGTACCCCATAGAGGACCTGTTTAAAAAGTTTAAAAAGTGATCAGAATTTGAATAGAGATATGAATGAAATGACCTGGATAGGACTAAGGTATATGAGAATACAGGGTAAAGGATAATAAGATCCATATTTTAAAACTTCCACTTTTGTGTGAGACCAAAGGAAGAGATGTTTAGGGGTGCAAAATTTATATATTAGGTAGTGCATTATCTCATTTAAATTGTATGGTTAGTTTTAGTTGAGCACCATAAGTACGTGGAATCTTGAGTAGGGTTTTTTATTGGTTGGTCCAGGTTAGTGTGATGCCCCCATAAATCCCAGAGTAATTTGCACAGAGATTTAAAAAGTATTGGAAAAAAACACCTTGGGGAACTGTGAAGAAAGGAAGAAATATTAAACTCCCTATCTGGAGAATTTCTGATATACTCACACTCAGTGGGGACAAACAATTTAACAGGCAGAACCCTTGATCTTGCAGTTTGCCCCTATGAAACTCATTCCTGCAAAGGAGAAGCTAGTCATGCTTATAATTATAACCTAGGGAACCTCTTTTTTTTGTTCAGATATGTCCTCTCTCTCTCTAAGACAACTTGCTAGGTGAATTCACAGCCTTTCTCTCTATGTCAACATAAATCCCAGGCATGTAAATCTCACAGGTTGGGATAGCGCTACCAGGATAACCTGGGACCCAGAATCATGGGATTGAGAAAGACTTCCTCACCAGTGTAGGGAAGAGACAAATGAGAGAAAGTTTCATTGGCTGAGTGATTTCAAGCAGAGTCGAGAGGTTATCCTGGAGATTATTCGCATGCATTATATAGTTATCCCTTTTAAGTTTATGGCATATTGGAGTGGTGGGAGGGAAGTGCATGACATTGTTGAACTGTGTTCCAGTAGGCTTGCTTATTGAAGACAATTGTATAACCAAAAATATTTTACAATGTGATGGTATGATTGTGAAACCTTATGTCTGATGCTCTTTTTATCCAGAGTATGGAAGGATGAGTAAAAAAATAAGAACAAAAAAATAAATAAATAATAGTGGAGCATAAGTGGTAAAAATAAAAATGGGTACCTCAAAATACTAGTGGTCCATGAGAGAGAAGGGTGAAAGGTATGGAAAGTATGAATTCTTTCATTTTTCCTTTTCTTTTCTGGATGATGCAAATGTTCTAAAAATGATCATGGTGATGAAAACACAACTATGTAATGAAATTGTGAGGCACTGATTGTGTACTGTTAGACCCTCAAACCCCCTCCCAATCTCATGATGTAGCTAGTCCTTAACATGTATTGCCACACAGCAGTTGTAGACCACATTCCTGTGATAATCCTTTAACCCAGAATCCACCTTCTGGAAACTGCATACCTGTGATAATTCCCTTGCTCGGTGCCCACAAAAACCACAGCAGCATTTACATTTTTAACCCTGCCAATGAAGAGTTGCTAACTCCCCAACTTCCCCTGCCTGGAAAAACCATGCATTGCACCCTAATTCCTTTACCCTCCTCTCTAACCCAATACCTTATATTTCCAATACAGGTCTCTCATCACATATATTTATATCAAAGTGTCAGAGACTCCCCTTCAGAAAGTTGGCAATGGCTAACCATTGCTTATCTCCCCATAACACAACCCTCATCCATGACTAATGGAGCAAACCATAGCCTATGTGCCAGCATGCAATCCACCAATTCTTCCCAAGGATAACGAAAGAATGTAACAGTTCCTTATAGGTCTTTAAACATCTCACCTGTAACCTAGCTCCATTACCTATCCAAAAATGTCATTTCTCCTTACCCTAATTCCCTAGTAATCATAAAATAACCCATCAGCTATTCTAATCCCTCTTCACCCCATGTAACACGGAATATGTGATGCTGTATGACCCTCCAAGAGATGGACTAAGTATATTCTTCAAATATCCTTCACAGAGAGAGCTTCTCAATAACTTCCCACCTGCAGTCACCAGTGTCTGTGTCCTGGTGTGTGCCTTTTTCCCAACATATACCATGGTTGGACTATATGTGTGTAAAATTTTCTCAATGGAAATATTTTTTTTTTAATTTAAGGTCCTGTACAACTCAACCAGTGAACCATAAGCTAAACCACTTTCATCTATTGTAAGAATTGTAATAAATTGTCTTCCTGTAGAATTTACCTGTTTTTAAATTAGTAATGCCCCTCATTTTCCCTTATTATTTTCCTTGGTGTGATATTTTCAACTATCTTTTGATTGGTGTTAGTATGGAATAACTTTCTCCATTCCTTTTCTTTTATACTACCTATTTTTATTTTTAAAATGGGTTTATTGTAGACAGAATATAGTTGATTTTCATTTTTTTCCACCATCTTCATGTCTGTCGTTTAATGGGTTTATTTATACCATTCTCATTAAAGTGATTATTGACATGGTTATATTAATATCTATCATATTTGGAACCATTTTCCATACATTGCCTAAATTTATCTCCCTTCCTTCTTTCCTTTTTTTCTTTCATCTTTCATTCTTTTTTTGTGTTATATGGTTTTGAAAAATATTTTTATTGTGATATCTTCAAACTCATAACGACCATCCAAAGTTTACAATCAATGGTACACAATATCATCACATATTTGTGTGCTCATCACAATGATAATTTTAGAACATTTTCGTCCTTCCAGAAAAGAAGAAAAGGAATAATGAAAACTGAACTATCCCATACTCTTCACCCATCCCTCTCATTGACCACTATTATTTCAATCTGCCCAATTTTTATATCCCTTATCCCGCATATTATTTATTTATTTTTGTCATCTTTTTACTCATCCATCCATATCCTGGATAATGGAAGCATCAGATACAACGTTTTCACAATCTCACTATCACATTGTAGAATCTATATAGCTAAATAGTCGCCTTCAAGAATAAAGGCTACTGGAATACAGCTCGACAGTTTCAATTACTTCCCTCTAGCTACTATAATATACCATATTTTAAAAAGGATATCTGTATAATACATAAGAATAAGAATAACCTCTAGGATAACCTCTTGACTCAGTTTGAAATCTATCAGCCACTGAAACTTTATTTTTCTCATTTGTCTCTTCCCCATTTTGGTCAACCAGGCTTTCTTAATCCTGTGATGCCAGGTCCCAGCTCATCCCAGGAGTCCTGTCCCAAATTGTCAGGGAGATTCACACTCCTGGGAGTCACGTGCCATGTAGGGGGAAGGACAGTGAGTTCACCTGGTGAGTTGGCTGAGAGAGAGGACACATTTGAGCAACAAAAGAGGTTCTCTGGGGTTGACTCTTAGGCATAATTATAAGTAGGCTTAGCTTCTTTGAAGGAATATGCTTTGGAGGGGAAAAACCCAAGATCAAGGGCTCAGTCTGTTGAATTGTTTGTCCTCACTGCTTGTGAGAATATCAGTAATTCTCCAGATATGGAAGTTTAATATTTCCTCCTTTCTTGCAAATTCATTTTTTTCTTGCAAATTCATTTTTATTGTCTGCCAAAGTTACTCTGGGATGTGTCAGGTATCACACTAACCTGTACAAACCAAGATTTCATGTCCTATTGAGACCTCCATGTAATTATGGAGTTCAAATAAACAGACCATACAAGTTAAGTTAGGTAATGCACCACCCAAAATATAACTTTTACCCCAGAATATACTCAAATAGTTCAGTATGTCAGAATTTAGAAATAACAGTTACAACTATGGAATAGATGTGACTGCTATAAGAGCTTATAGTCTAAGACCCCTTACAATAGGCCCCAGCCATATAACCCATGCTCTCCACTCTCATTCTCCAAATTTATATATTACTTTTAGTTCATATGATTGAGGCATGATAACATTTGTCCTTTTGCTTCTGACATTCCATTCAACATACTGTCATGAAGGTTCATTCACCTAGTTTCATGCCTTGCAACTTCATTCCTTCTTGCAGCCACTCAGTAGTCCATTATACGTATACACCACAGTTACCCCTTCCATTCCTCAGTCATTGTACCCTTAGGCCCCCTCCATCCATTGTCAATAATGAAATGTCCAATAGAGTTCCCATTCTCAGTTCCTCAGGTTTATACCTAGCAACAGGGCTGCAGGATCATATGGCAACCCCACCCCTAGTCCCTGTGGTACTACCACACTGCCTTCTAGAGAGGCTGTACTTCTCAGCTTTCCTACCACCAGTGAATAGTGAATCTCTTTCTCTATATTTTCTCTAGGACTTGTTTCTCTCTATTCATTTTTAAACAGTTTTTATTCATTCATCATCATAAAATCCAACCTAAATAAAAAATCAACTGTTCTTAGTATAATCACAGAGTCATGCCTTTGCCACAACAATCTATATGAAGACATTTCCTTTGCTTCACCAAATGATTCCATATCCCCCACTTGTGGACATTAATTTTGGCATAATGTCTTTGTTACCTTAGTGGAAGCATATTACACTATTACTGTTGACTATAGACCTTAGTTTGCACTGATATATTTTTTTCATTTATACCAGCCCATTTTCAACACATTGTAAAGTTGGCATTTGTTTAATCTTCCTCAGAAGAAACATTCTTAAAATTGTACATTTAATCACCATCATTATCTACTCTAGGCATTTTGAGTTATATTATCTTAGCCTTTATCCACTGTCATTCCTTTTGGTGTCAAACCTGCCCCAGGCCTTCTCCCTCAACAATATGCACATTCAACTTCATTCAGTGTACTTGTATTATTGTGCTACTATCAGATACTATTGTACCATCCATTTCTGAAATTTTACAATCAGTTCTGTTACACGTTCTGTACTCTTTCAGCACCAAATGCCCAATCTCTTCCCTCTTTCTATCTCTTGATAACCTGTGTTCTTAATATTAATTCTCAAAGTACACTCATTAATGTCAGTTTATATTTGTGAGTTCCTACAGTATTCGTCCTTTTATTTCTGGCTAATTTCACACAGCAGGATGTTCTCAAGTTTCATTCATGTTGCTGCATGCTGCTTGACTTCATTCATACAGGTGCATAATATTCCATCATAGGTAGATAATACAGCTTTTTCAACTGTTTGCCCATTGATGGATAGTTGTGCTGCTTCCATTTCTTGGCTTTCATAAATAATGCTGCTATATACATCAGAGTGCAAATGTTTATTGGTGTCCTTGCTTTCTCTTCCTCTGAATATATATCTAGTAATGGAATTGCCAGGTCATATGGCAATTCTATTCTTAAGTTCCTGGGAACCATCAAACTGCCTTCCACAGTGGTTCTTAGTGGGGAATTTCTGAGATTTTCTCCATTGATTATGACATTATGTGTTTTTCATATATAACCTTTATGATGTTGAAGAAGCTTCCTTCTATTTCTAGTTTTCTATGTGTCTTTTAAAGAAGGAGTGTTGAATTTTGTTAAATGCCCTTTCTGGATCAATTGAGAATATCAAGGGTTTTTTTCCTTCCATTTTTCTATTAAAGTAGTATGGCACATTGATTGATTTTCATATATTCACATAATACATACTTAAAATTTATTTAGAATGTCTGTCAGTGTGTGATACTATAAACGTGTTAATATACCAAGATGAAGAATGAATGAAGTTCAGGAGACAGTGGATTCAAACCAAGAAAAATCAAGTGAAGCTCCAGGAGCCGAGTGGTGTCAATTCTATTCAATGGTGAAAGACTAGTCTTTTCAAGAAATGGTGCTGGGACAACTGGATATCCATATGCAAAATCATGGAAGTGAATCCCTTGCCTCACAACATGTACAAAATGTGACTCAAAATGTATAAAAGAACACTCATCGACCCCATCTGTGATTGCAGATTGGTTATGCAGCTCTGCTGCAGAGCTCTCTAGTTCTTTATCTTCTCAGAGGAGCATGGTGTGGTAGTGAAGCTTTTGAAACCAACCTGCAATAAGTGTGAGTGGGCCTTACTTTGAGCCCCAATTTTCCCATAGAAATAATTACCACAAGAATCTACTTGTGAAAATTTTCACAAGAAAAAAAGTTTCCACTGGTAATTAAATGATCAGTTGAGGTCCACAAGGACCACATCCTTGAGAGAGCCTCTAACTATCCTCAGAATCACTCCTGGCTTTCCCCATCCACCAAAGGGCATTGACCATCCTCAGTTCCCTCGACCAACTTCTGGCTCCCCTCCTATTTTAATAAATGACCTTGGATGATTTAGTTTTATGTCCCAAGCTGAAGATGCCTTCAGAGCCACAGGCCTGAGGTAATGAGCCACCTTGTCCAGATCATTAGTTTTTTACATTACTTGTTAAATTAAGGTGGTATTTTTCAGACCTCTACATCATACAGGAATGATTTATTCCCCCCTGTGACTACTCCCTGAAGAAAAAGACAGACATAGCTCCTGATGGGCTAATTGGATAGGACTGCAAACTGTTGATCTTTCTTGGCAGCTACTTCTGAAGCTAAGGGCTGACTATAACACAACCTTGTCAGTCTTCAAGGTTTGGGGAGGATATCCAGTTCTTGCTGTGTCTTAATTCTAGGGAGACATACTCAGCTTAAGAAACATTACCTTACTCACTGCTTTTGTTCTTGACTCAATAGAGTTTATGACAGTCATGGACAATCTCTAGAGAAGACTAGCTGTCTGGATTATTTGAACGATCCAGTGACCATTAACTGTGGGCACAAATTTATGTCACTCTTGCATCAATAAGTCCTGGAAGGATCTACATAACACTTTCCTTTTCTCTGTCTGCTGATCTTGCTTTCCAGAAAGGAACTTCAGAGCAATATTTAGCTAGATAATTTCACTGAAATTGCTAAACTACTCCAGATTAGAAGCAACAATAGGAAAAAGCAGAAAAAGAATGCTGTATGTGAGAAACACACTCAGTTTCTGACTGTTTCCTGGCAGAAAGTCCTAGAGTTTTCATGGATTGAGTATTCATTTACAGCATTCCGGCTCAGAAAAACTAATCAAATTATTTAAAGTAAATGTGATTTTAGATGTTGACTCGAGGATATCCTGAAGTTATTTTGTCTGAGGATAGAAAAATTGAGCAATATAGAAAGAACAAACAATTTGATTTCATCCCTATCCTGCTCTCCAAGGCTCTAAGAGATCTAATTCTGGTAGGCATTAATTGGAGGTGGTAGTAGGAAAGAACCTAAAGGGACATGAGGATTTGCTTCCTAGGAACCGGCAGAATCACCCATTAGTTCACAGTGGATTCTGGGCAATTAGACATTATATTGTGAATGGCTGTGTAGCTTTGAACCATCAGGGAATCCAGCTTCTGCCAACAGTAAAGCCCAATAAAATTAGCGTTTTTCTGGACTATGATTTGAGTGAGATTTCCTCTATTATTTGGATGACAGTTCTCTTTATACTTTTAAAGTTGGGTGAAATAGGTCAGATATGACAGGACAATTTTGAATATCTCATTGATATGTACTAATCAGAAAAATGTAAATTCATAGAATTAGAAAATAGATTTTACTTTACCAGGGGGGCAGGATGGAGATAAGAAGAAGGAGTTAATAATTAATTGGAGTGTTTCTGTTTGAGGTGATGAGGAAGTTTTGGTAATGGATGGTGGTAATGGTAGTACAACAATGTGCATAAAATTAACAGCACTGAATTATATATTTGGGTGTGGTTAAAACAAAGTTTTAAATCGAATGCGTGTTCATTGAATAAAATTTTTGATAAAACTGAAGGACTATACAGCACAGTGAAACTCCAATGTAAATGATGGACTATAGTTAATAGTTTAATTATTATGGCATTGCTTCATCAATTATAATAAATTTCTCACATGAATGGAAATTTTAATGATAGGGAAATCTGTGTGTGTGAGAATGTGTGTGGTGGTTTGGGGCCATATATACACCAGAAAATCATTTTCTTAAAACTAATTCATTCCTGCAGATATAAAATATTATAAGTAGGAATTTTTGATGAGATTACTTCTGATAAGGTGTGGCTCAGGGTGGGTCTTAATCCTCTGGCTGGAGTCCTTTACAAGAGAATGTAATTCAGAAAAAGAGAAACCAAGCTATGAAAGCAAGTACAAAACAATGAAACCCAGAAGAGAAGAGAGAGACAAGTAGACACTACCATGTGCCTTGCAAAGTAGCAGAGGAACCAAGGATCATCAGCAGATGATCTATAGAAAGAAAGCATTGCCTTCATGATGTCTTGATTTGGACATTGTAACAGCCTCAAATTTGTAAGCTAAAAAGTTCCCTTTGTTTCATAGTGTGCCAGCTTGAAACTGTTGTATACCCCAGAAAAGCCAATTTCTTTAGTTTTCATTCAATTTTGCTGGCTGAGATCTATTTTATTGTTTCCATGGAGATGTGTTCCACCCAATTGAGGATGGTATCTTTTGATTAGATGAGTTCCATGGAGATGTCTCCATCCATTCAAGATGGGATTGCTAACCAGAGCCCTTGTAGAGGGAACCATCTTAGAAAAAGCTTTGGAACCCACAGAGCCTAGAGACCACACACAGCCAGAGATCTTTGGAGATGAGAAGAACACCCTGTGGGATCCTTATGAAAGGAGAAGCTGGGAGAGAAAGCAGACATTGCCATGTGCTTTTATGGCTGAACTGAGGTGTTCTGGGCCAACTGGCCTTTCTTGAATCAATGTAGCTCTCCCTGGATGCCTTAGTTTAGATATTTTCATGGCCTTAGGACTATAAAATTGCAAGTTAATAAGTTCCCCCTTTTAAAAATGGTTCTATTTCTGGTATATTTTATTCTGACAGCTTAAACAAACTAAAACACATGGTATATGCATTAAGCAGCCTAGCAAAGTAAAACAGGGACTATTCTGGAATCCTGTATTTTCTGCACGATTTAATGTAAAGGTACAATTTCTCTAACAACAAAATAAATTTGTTATCCATAAATTACAAGACATTGATGAATCCAAATTTAATATTTCTAAGTGAACGTAGCTTCTCTGAATGTATTATACATGTATATGGAGTTAAATAAATAGATGGAAGTTGAAGGAAACTAGTTTTCTCTCTGTTGCAGTTGGAGAATACAGAGGATCTTAAAAGAAACACCTAATATAATGCACTTGTTTTTCAAATAAAGGGACTGAGTCATAGAGAATTTAATTAATTTGCTCAAGATTATACTGGCTCTTTTCTTGTTGTGTTGTATGATTTTTTTTTGTATATACAGAAAATCAAACCTTTGTCCAATAAGTGATTTCCAAATATTACCCTCCATTGAGTTGACTGCCTCTTCACCTTTTTGTCAAAGTCTTTTGAGGTGAAGGAGCATTTAATTTTGAGGAGATTCCATCTATCTATATTTTCCTTTGTTGCTTGTGCTTTGTGTAAAGTTTGGGAAGCTACCTCCTATTACTATGTCTTGAAGATGTTTCCCTACATTTTCTTCTAGAAGCCATATGGTGCTATTTCTTATATTTAGGTGTTTGATCCTCTTTGAGTCAATATTTGTGTAGGGTGTAAGATAGGGGTCTTCTTTCATTCTTTTGGCTATTTTTATCTAGTTCTTCCATGCCCAATTATTAAAAAGCCATTTTGTCCCAATTCAGAGGATTTGGAGGCCTTGTCAAAAATCAGTTGACCATAGATTTGGTGGTCTATTCCTGCACTCTCAGGTTGATACCATTGGTCGATGCTTCTATCTTTGTGCCAGTACCATGCTGTTTTGAACCCTGTGGCTTTATAATAGGTTTCAAAGTCAGGGAGTATTAATTCTCCCAATTTGTCCTTCTTTTTTGGGATGCTTTTAGCTATTTGGGATCTCTCTCCCTTCCAGATGAATTTGGTAGTTAGCTTTTCCAAATCTTCAAAGTAGGTTGTTGGAATTTTGATTGGTACTATATTGAATCTGTAGATCAGTTTGGGGAGGATTGAAATCTTAACTATATTTAGCCTACCTATCCATGAGCAGTGAATGTCATTCCAGATATTTAGATCTCCTTTGATTTCTTTTAGCAATGTTATGTAGTTTTCCATGTACAAGTCATTTACATCACTAGTTAAGTTCATTCTTAAGTACTTGACTCTTTTAGTTGCTATTTTTAATAGAGTTTTTTCCTTAACTGACTCCTCAGTTGGTCATTGCCTGCATATAGAAATGTTACTGTTTTTTGCTCATTAATTTTGTATCCTGCCACCTTGCTGAATTTGTTTATTAGCTCAAGTAACTTTACTCTATATTTCTCAGGATCTTCCAAGTATAGTATCATATCATCAGCAAATAATGAGCTATTTACTTCTAACTTTCCAATTTGGATGCCTTTTATTTCTTTTTTCCTGCCTGATTGCTCTAGCTAGAACTTCTAGCATCATGTTGAATAATAGTGGTGATAGTGGGCATTCTTGTCTTGTTCCTGATCTTAGAGGGAATGCTTTCAGTCTTTCTCCATTGAGTATGATGCTGGATATCATTTTTTCATATATTCCCCTTATCATATTGAGGTAGTTACTTTTGATTCCTATCTTTTGGAGTGCTTTATCAGAAAAGGATGCTGAATTTTATTGAATGCTTTTTCAGCATCAATCTAGATGATCATGTGATTTTTTTCCCTTTCGATTTGTTAAAGTGCTGTATTACACAAATTGATTTTCATGTTTTGAACAATTCTCGTATTCCTGGTATAAACCCCATTTGGTCATGGTGTATAATTCTTTTAAGGTGGTGTAGGATACGATTTGCTAATATTGTATTGAGGGTTTTTGCATCTGTATTCATTAGGGATATTGACCTGTATTTTTCCTTTCATATGGCATCTTTACCCAGTTTTGGAATTAAAATGAAATTAGCTTCATAAAACAAGTCAGGTAGAATTCCTTTTTCCTCAATTTTTTAGAAAAGTTTGAGCAGGATTGTTTTAGTTCTTTTTGGAATGTTTGATAAAATTCCCCTGTGAAGCCATCTGGCCCTGGGCTGTCCTTTTTTCATTTTTTTTCTTTTTTGGGTGCATGGTCTGGGAATCGAACATGGGTCTCCATGCATGGAAGGAGAGCATTCTACCACTGAACCACCTGTGCAATGCCCTGGGCTTTTCTTTGTAGGAAGATTTTTGATGATTGATTGAATCTCATTCATTGTGATTGGTTTGTTGAGATCTTCTATTTCTTCCTGAGTCAGTGTAGTTTGTTGGTGTGTCTCCAGAAATTTGTCCATTTCACCTAAGTTGTCTAGTTTGTTGGTGTATAGTTGTTCATAGTATTCTCTTATGATTTCTTTTATTTCTTCAGAGTCTGTGGTAATGCACCCTTTCTTATTTCTGATTTTGTTTATTTGCATCTTCTCACTTTTTTCCTTTGTCAGTCTTGCTAGTTGTCCCATCAATTTTACTGGTTTTCTCAAAAAAACAACATTTGGTTTTATTAATTCTTTCTATTGTTCTTTGGTTCTCCCATACATTTATCTCTGCTTTAATCTTTGGTATTTCTCTTCTTCTATTTGTTTTGGGATTAGTTTGCTGTTCTTTCTTAAGTTCCCCCAGGTGTGTTGTTAAGTCCTCAATTTTTGCTCTTACTTGTTTTTTAATATAGGCATTTAGGGCAATAAATTTCCCTCTCAGCACAGATATTGCCACATCCCATAAATTCTGATAAGGTGTATTCTCATTTTCATTTTCATCTCCAGATGGCTACTGATTTCTCAAGCAATTTCTTCTTTAACCCATTGGTTGTTTAAAAGTGTGTTATTTAATCTCCATATATTTGTGAATGTTCTCATTCTTTGGTGACTATTGAGATCCAGCTTCATCCTGGCGTGATTAGTGAAAGTGATTTGAATACTTTCAATGTTTTTAAATTTATAAAGACCTGTTTTGTGCCCCTAGCATATGATCTATCCTGGATAATGTTCCATGAGCACTAGAGAGGAAAGTATATCCTGCTTCGGGGTGCAATGACCTATATATCTCTGCTAGGTCTGATTCATTTATCAAGTTTTTTAACTTCTCTATTTCTTGTCGATTTTCTGTCCAGTTGTTTTATCTGTAGAGGAGATTAAACATCCATCACTCCCTTCAGTTTTGCCAATGTCTGTCTCATATACTCTGGAGCTCCTTGACTGGGAGTATAAACATTGATGATTGTTATATCTTCTTTGTGTTGACTCTTTAATTAGTACATAGTGTCCTTCTTTATCTTTTATGATGTCTTTTCATTTAAAGTCTATTTTGCCTGATATTAGTATAGCTACTCCTGCTTTCTTTTGGTTACAACTTGCATGGAAAATCTTTTTCCATCCTTTTATATTCAATCTATTTTTATCCTTGTGTCTAAGATAAATCTCTTGTAAGCAGCATATAGCTGGATTGTGTTTCCTAATTCATTCTGCCAATTTGTATCTTTAATTGGTAAATTTAGTTTGTTAACATTCAAAGTTATTATTGAAAATGTGTTTCTTTAATCCATCATCTTATCTTTTTTATTTTATTTGTCCAAATCGATCTATTCTTTTCCCTCTTACTCTTTGTATTCTTTAAATTACACTTAGTGGTACTCTTCAATTCTGTGCCCTCCTCCAGACCTCCCTCTCCTCTCTTATTTTTTCAGCCAGCAGAACTCCTTTTAGTATTTCTTGTAGGGCTGGCCTTTTGTTGACAAATTCTTTCAGGACTTGTTTTTTCTGAAAACTTTAATCTTTCCCTCAGTTTTGAAGAACAATTTGTCTGGGTACAGAATTCTTGGCTGGAAGTCTTTCTCTTTCAGGATCTTGAATATATCATACCACTGCCTTCTCACCTCCAAGGTGTTAGTTTAGTATTCTGAAGTCAGTCTTACTTGGTTTCCCTTGTATGTAGGGGATTGTCTCTTGCTGCCTTCAGGATTTTCTTCTTCTCTTCAGCATTTGACAGACTGATTAGTATGTTTCTTGGGAAAGGCCTATTTA
>PVIY010027998.1:0-33590 GCA_004026745.1 Myrmecophaga tridactyla | reverse complement strand
TATAGGATCATGTCATCTACAAATAGTGAAAGTTTCCTCTCTCTCAATTTAGACCCTTCATTTCTTTTTCTTGCCTAACTTCTCAAGCTAGAACTTCTACCACAATGTTTAATAAAAGTGGTAACAGTGGACATCCTGGTCTTATTCCAGATCTTAGAGGGAGAGCTTTCAGTCTTTCACCATTGAGTACAAGGTTAGCTGTCAGTTTTGCATATATGCCCTTTTTCATGTTGAGGAAGTTTCCAAACTTCCAAAGGTTTTCACCAAGAAAGGATGCTAGAGTTTGACAAATGCCTTTTCTGCATCAATCAAGATAATCATGTGGTTTTACCCCTTCAATTTGTTAATGTAGTATATTGCATTAATCAGTTTTCTTCTGTTGAAACCATACTTGCATACCTGGGATAAAACCACTTGATCATAGTATATAATTCTTTTAATGTGCTTTGGATTAGCTTTGCAAGTATTTTTTATTATTTAGGATTTTTGCATCTGTATTCATTAGAGAAGTTGTCCTACAATATTCCTCTCTTGTAGTATTTTTTTTTAATTTATTAAACATACCAACATACAAACACAAACATTCTTACCATATAATCATTTCACTCTACATATATAATCAGTAACTCACAATATCATCACATAATTGTATATTCATCATCATGATCATTTCTTAGAACATTTGCATCAATTCAGAAAAAGAAATAAAAAGAAAACAGAAAAAATTCATACATACCATACCCCTTAGCCCTCCCTTTCATTGATCACTAGCATTTCAATCTACTAAATTTATTTTAACATTTGTTCCCCCTATTATTTATTTATTTTTAGTACATATGTTTTACTCGTCTGTCAATAAGGTAGATAAAAGGAGCATCAGACACACAGATTTTTCTTGTAGTATCTTTATGTGGCTTTGGTGTTAGGGTGATGTTGATTTCCTAGAATAAGTTAGGTCGTATTCCTGCCTCTTCAGTTTTTTGAAAAAGTTTGAGTTTGAGCAGGATTGGTATAAATTCTTCCTGTAAGAATTGGTAGAATTCACCTGTGGAGCCATCTAGGTCCTGGGCTTTGTTGGGAGGTTTTGATGACTGATTCAATTGCTTACTTGTAATTGGTCTCTTAAGGTGTTCACTTTCTACTAAAGTATAGGTTGTTTTGTGCATTTGTGTGTTTCCAGAAATTTGTCCATTTCATCTAAGTTGTCTAATTCATTGGCATATAGTTGGTCATAGTATCCTCTTATGATCTGTTTTATTTCTGTGAGATTAGTACTGATGTCCTGATTCTCATTTTAGTTATTTGCACAGCGTCTGAATATCTTGAGTTTATTCAGAAGGTCAGTTTCTCTTTCTTGTGTAGGTTTTTATTGTTGATTGATTTTGTGTCAGGTTCTTCTTTGACACTTGGTTCCACTTATTCTAGACCTTTAAAATTCTACATGTTTAACTGATCAGATTTTTGCAGCTCTTCTTCATCTGATTTTGCCCAGGATTTGCAGTACAATTAAGATTGCACTATATCTGTAATTGTCTCAACTTCCAGGAGAAAGCTTTCTTTCCTCTGTTCCTTCTCCAGGAATCTTGATCTGTTCAGTTTGTTTTTGTTTTGTCAATTTAGTTTTATTACAGTCTTTTCATTGCCTCAAGCTGCTTTTGCCTACACAGCAAATTTTGGGAGGAAGGAACATACCAGAAAAGACATTCCCAAGTCAATATTTCCCACACTGAACTGGGATGGTACCAAAAGAACCCTGAGGAGAGAATCAAGAAAGATGTCAGTAGCTTTTTTGATAAGCTATGCTTTCCTGGCCTGCCCAGTATAAAATGCCCTTCACTATTCCACACAGTCCTAGTGAGACACTGTGCCTTTAAATCTCTACTATCTCTGTCCCTGTCAGGAGTGGAGTTGAAACAATGGCTATGGCCATCCCTGCCCAGGGTAGACTGAAACAGCAGTTCAGAGCAGGTAACAGACCAGGATGTCCACTGTTACCACCAGCAATCTGAATTTGCAGATCAAAAGCCATGATCAGTGTTCAGCCAAGCCCCACCCCCTGTTCTTTGGAAAGAGGATCTTCCATGTCCCTCTCCATCTGCAGCAGCCAGTCAGGGTCTAGACCCGAAAGTGGCCCATCTAGGAAGTGGGGGATGGGCACCAGCAGCTACTGTGGAGCCAGCTACTCACAGTTCTTTATCACAGTTTCTCAGCCTCTTCCTGCCACTCTTTGTGCAGTGCTCCCCTGGCCTCCAGAGCTTCAGAACAGACAATTCCTGCCTGTTCCCTAGCTATTTTTGAGGAGTGAGTCCCAGAGCTTTCTACTCTGCTATCTTTCCCAGAAGTTCTCCTTATTTCACTTTTTATCTCTCTTAAGCATGCTTAACACAGAGAATGCTCTAAGTGAATGCTGAGGACTTAAAATGAATTCAGGAAGAATTGCTCCTGATATGAATTTGATAAATTTAATGTAAGAGCAATTTTCAAATCTTAACGAACCAAATCCATCTAAGAGTAAAGTTATATAAATATTCAGTTATTATACACTTTGACTATTAGGAAATTATTTTCAACAAACTCACTAACTTAAATGCATTGGTAAACTTTAATGCCTCATATGCGGTAGTGACTGAACATCTGTTCTTCTCATATTCATTTTTGATTACTAATTGTTCTAGTTTGCTAGCTGCCGGAATGCAATATACCAGAAACGGAATGGCTTTTAAAAGGGGGAATTTAATGAGTTGCTAATTTACAGTTCTAAGGTTGAGAAAATGTCCCAATTAAAACAAGTCTATAGAAATGTCCAATCTGAGGCATCCAGGGAAAGATACCTTGGTTCAAGAAGGCCGATGAAGTTCAGGGTTTCTCTCTCAAGTGAGAAGGCACATGGCGAACACAGTCAGGGCTTCTCTCTCAGCTGGAAGGGCACATGGTAAATATGGCATCATCTGCTAGCTTTCTCTCCTGGCTTCCGGTTTCATCAAGCTCCCCGGGAGGCGTTTTCCTTCTTCATCTCCAAAGGTCGCTGGCTGGTGAACTCTCTGCTTCGTGGTGCTGCAGCAGTCTCTGCTCTCTCTGAATCTCTCATTCTCCAAAATGTTTCCTCTTTTATAGGACTTCAGAAACTAATCAAGACCCACTCAAATGGGTGGAGACATGTCATCCCCTAATCCAGTTTAACAACCATTCTTGACGAAATCACATCAACCAGGGAGATGATCTCATTACAGTTTTAAATATACAGTATTGAATAGGGATTATTCTACCTTTATGAAATGGGATTTATATCAAAACATGGCTTTTCTTAGGGGGCGTACTTCCTTTCAAACCAGCACACAAATGATGGTAACTATTCAATTAATACCTATTATTTTCTGAACAATATGCTTGGTGATTTTCATATATTACCTAATATATTCCTCTAATCATATATACCTGTGTTTAGGTAGGTGGTGTTACTCTAGAGATGAGGAAATACATGTTTGTAGAGGTTAAATAATTTTACCACCCAGCTAATAAATGGCAAATTCAGGGTTCAAAACTATGTCTTCCTGATTCTACCACATTTCTCAAACTTGAACTAATCTTCCAGGTTATTATTTCTGAAGTATATATTAGTAAAATTAATAATATAATCCTATATTATTAACTGGCCATCATTTCAATGTTAGAAAGAACATTTCACATGAAAGATATTTAAGGTATTCAGTAAGTATGTCTAAAGTCAGAAGAAGCAATGAAATGCAAGAATATAAATAGACTGGAGTTCAAATTCTTACCAATTCATAATTAGTCTCTAAACCTGCAACATTAGGCAAAGCAATTGCAATCTCTAGACATCATTTTCTGCATCTATGAATGTTCACCTATATTCCAAGATTCAAATGACAATTATTAAAGTAATGGCCATGTGTTCCAAATCCCTTATTTTTCTCTACTTTTAAAATAACACTGGGCAGGTCATGGTGACTCAGCAGGCAAACTTCTCGCCTGCCATGCTGGAGACCCGGGTTCGATTCCCGGTGTCTGCCCATGCAAAAATAAATAAAAATAAACAAAAAAAATATTTAACACCCTGTAATATTTTTATGTATAAATTCAATAACTAAACCAGATTGCAAGGTCCATAATGGCAGAAAATTAGTTTTTTCATTAATATATCTCAAATCGCTAGATTATGTAAAGTAGTAGTAACTCAGCTTTCTGGACATATATGGTACACAGTTTAAACTGAGAATAGATAGGACTTTAACTTCCAGAAATAGTGAATTAAGTAAGTGAAATCAATCATCCCAATGAGGAAAACTAGAAAAACTGGAGAAAATATTTTTAAAAATCTGCATGTTGGTTGGTGCAATGGTGGCTCAGTGGCAAGGATTCTCACCTGCTGAGCCGGAGACCCAGGCTCAATTCCCAGAGCCTGCCCATGCAAAAAAAAAAAAACCAAAAAACTGCATGTTCTCATAAAAAGTATATCAAAATAGCAAATAATTACTGGATGGAGATATCAGGAAGAATGGAGGCCAAAGAGATCCCATATTTTAGGTGCTTTATCCCCAAGGACATCTACTGATTATAGAAGATGCTGCTGAGTGGCAGTGAGATTGAGAACTACTTCTGTCATACCTGTTGGACTAATAGAAAAGGTATTAGAATCCAGAGCCCACTCAGAGACACTGGTAGATCTCCCTAGATTTGGACTGAGTCCTCCAAGGGTTTCACCCTTAGAGCATGGTAAACTAGAAGTACAAATGTCCTTTTAAGAATTGCAGCTCTGTTCAAATAATTTCAATCCTGGACATGATTTGTTGATCTATGATTGCTGGTGCCCCCAGGGACCTAGTAAATGTAAACATAAATCCTCTCTGAATGAAGATAACATCTACAATTTTTCAAATACAACACCTTTTACATAATCAAAACTAATCAGCACCTAAGGGAACAAAACTGCATAAATGAAAACCAGCAGAAACAACAATAGAAATATATCAACAGGGACTACGTTTGTTGGGATTTCAGGCATAGAGAAGAAAGAAAGCAAGAGAAGAGAGGGTAGGAGACAGAGAGAAAACATGATATGGGCTAAAATACATGAAATTGAAGTCACAGAAAGAAGGGTAGGAAAAAAGCAGAGCAATAGTTGATTAGAGAATATTAAAAAACTGATGGTAGACATTAATCCAGAGATTTTTTTAAAAGCCTAATAAATCCCAAGCAGGATAAGTAAAAAGGAACCTACATCTAATACATAACAGTATAACCAATGAAAACAAAATATAAGTAGAAAATCTTTAAAGTGCTCAGTATTTGGTGGGGGGGGGGGGCCTGGGGGGTGGAGAAAGAGTGAGAGAGATTTTACCTCTGAAGGAGCAAGAGCTGACAATTCAACAGAAATAAAAGAAGTCAAAAGACAATTGAAAGTACCTTAAAGAAAATACCTTCCAAACTAGAAATCTATATGCAGTGAAAATATTCTTCAAAATGAAGGTAAAATAAAGACATATGAAGAAAAACAAAAGCTGGGAAAAAAAAAAGACCCTTTGGTAAACCCAAACTAATGGGAATATATTATAATTAATGGTGAAATATTTCAAGCTTCCTCCTTTGAGGTCAGAAATAATAGAAAGATGCCTGCTAAGACTATCTCCAAAGATAAAACAAATGATGAAAACAAACAGATATTATTTTGTAGGTCACATAATTATACACATATAAAATCCAAGGAATCTATAAATAAAGTATTAGAATTTTAAAATAAGTACCAAAATTTCTGGATGCAAGGTCAATATAATAGCCTCGAATTTTTATATATTAGTAACAAAAAGTTATAAAATGAAGTTCTTTTAGTACCATTTCCAATGACATCAAAAGTATCAAATTACCTAGAGCAAATCTAACAAAATGTGCATGACTCCTCTCTATATAAAACTGCAATATATCAATGAGATATCTAGGTCTCCTTTAATTTTAAAAAAGACATAAATGAATCAAAGGATATATCTTTATTGTAAACACATCATCCCCCAACGTGTCTGTGGATTTAGAGTAACCCCAATCAAAATCCCAATGTCTTTACATATGTGTAAACTGAGAATAATTATGATAATATTTGAAAAGAAGGAGGGAGGCCCAGCCTTACCAAATACCAAAAACTGAAAGGATTATGGAACATGGCAGCATAGGGATCTCTAGGACTCAGTCCTTCTACCAAAACAACTATTAAATAGGCAGGAACTGTCCGAAACTATTTTAAAACTCCAGGGACCAAAGAACATTTTACAGCATCAGGGAAGAACAGAAAAAGCAGATAAATTATGGTGTAGAACACTAAATTGCTCTGTCTATGTAGCAGCTACTGGCACTCAACCCCATTCACACAGCAGGCCATGGTGGGCTTTATCCCTTGGCCAATCCACTGGTGACATAAAGGGGCATAAACATCCTTTTCTTCGAAAACAGGGGTGGACAAAGCTGATTACTGATCATGGCTTTTGACTAGCTGGTGGCTCTGAAGGCAGCCATTGTTTCAACCCTCGCCAGACAGGGGCAAAGCGGTAGAGACTTAAAGACATTACACTTCCTCAGAACTCTGGGGGACAGTTTGCTGAAGGAATAAATTTGCTGGGAAGGCCAGGAAAGCTCAGCTATGGGGAGTCATTGGAGCAGCTCTTGGCACCCCTCCTGATCCCCTGCCCAGGGCACCTTGGAGCCAAACTGTGCCCACTGCATGGCTCCCTGGCTCTGTTTGGCTGGGAAAAACTGACTTGGGAAAGTCCTCTCCAGGGTACCTCACAGAATTTTGCCTGCAGGCAAAAGCATCTTGGTACAACAAAAGCTGTGTGAAAAAAAAAAAAAAATAGAGGCAGACAGTCTGGGACAAAGGTGTGCCAGCTTCAAACACCTGGAAGAGAGATGCCTGTCTCCTGGAAAGAGGGGACAACCAAACTCCTACAAATATGGGAACTCCAAAACAACAAGCATAAGCCCAGGACAAGACAGAGGCCCAGAAAGACAGAGAAAACTCAGTATACTGTATTTGCCTTGGGCAGACATTCCGGATAGGAGGGTTGAAGCTCAAGAAGATCTTTGTCTTATCACCAGCTGGTTACAAAACCAAGAACAGACATATCAGGGAATAAATCCCAGAGTTAGCAGTTTGAATTTTTAAAATATGTCCAACAAGAGTACAAAGAAACACAAAATGATGACCCATCCAAAGGAAGAAGATAAAAATACAGAAAATATCAATGAAGAAGACATACCAAACAAAGCCTTTTAGGAAATGATCTTACAGGAATAAAAACATGAAAATGAAAAACAAAAAAATAAAAATAAATGATCTTAAAACTGCTGAAGGAGATGAAGGAAAATACAGAGAAAGAACTAAAGGATGTCAGGAAAATGATGAACGAGCATTACGAGAGCCTTAGTAAATATCAAAATCATTATAAAGCTACATTAATTAAGGTAATGTGGTAAGAATAGAAAGATAGATCAAAGTAATAGAATAAAAAGCACAGAAAGTGACCCACATATGTCAGGGCATTGGATTTGTAATAAAGATGATACTGAAGAGCAGTGGAAGAAAGAAATCCTTTTCATATGTGGTGCTGGGACAATGGGTTACCCACATATGAAAAAAATAAAACATGAATCTACCTCAGTATAGTGAAAAATTAACCTTACCCAAAAAGAGGTCTGGCCTTTATCCTTGGTTACTGGAAGGTGACCTCCAGGGCCCTGGAAAGTCCTGCCTGATATGAGAATCTTTGTTTGCCTGTGGTCACTGGTCATCAGACAGTCCAACATTATGATTTATGATGGGGGCTTTGGGTAACATAATAGCAGTACCAAACTCCAGATGAACTGGAGACCAGAGGTATTACCCCAACCCCCAGAAGGGTCTGGAGACTAAAGGTCGGCCAACAAGGTAGTATGTGATTGAGCCCTAAAAGGCTCAGGTGAGCTCACCTGGTTGACAATCCTTCATGCAAATTGTCACACTTTGTGTCCGGGAGGAGTAGACACCATCATGGCTCCACAGGAAGAGGACAGGAAGCTCCACATTAGCACCCGTCCTGGACTCTGCCCCATGTGCCGCTGCTTCTTCATCTGTATCCTTTCCCTATAATAACTACAATCAGGAGAGAAACAGATTTCAGTGAGTTCTGTGAGTTCTTCCAGTGAATTACTGAACCTAAATGTGGTTTTGGGAACCATCCTTGAACTTGCAATTGGTACCAGAAGTGAAGGTGTTTTTTATTTGTTTGTTTGTTGTTTGTTTTTTGTAGGGACTGTTCGCTGTAGTTCCTTAGTTGGCCCTAAACTTCTCAACCTCACACTATTCTCAAAAAAAAGCGATCCCAGGCACATTATAGTTCTATATGTGAAAAGCAAAATTTCTAGAAGTTAATATAGGAGATTATCTTCATGTTTTAGGGCAAGGAAACTCTACTCAAACAGAACATGAAAATGCTAACAACAAAGGGAAAGACTGATGAATTGGACTACATTAACAGACACCATTCAGAGCAAAGAATGATGTTGTATGCATTTAAAAATATTTACAGTAACAAAGATGAAGAAGCTGCAGCAACATGTAAAAACATGAATGAAATCACAAATATGCTAAGCAAAAGAAGTCAGATGCAAAACTATATATACTATACTATTCCATTTACATAAAATCCAAAAACAAAAACAGGCAAAAGTAAACTATAGGTGGGAAAATTAAAAAGAGAATCTTGGGGGCAATTGTTTTTAAAATCAGGATAATATTTACCTTTGGGGAGTGAAGGGAGCAGTTGTCGGGTGGAGAATAAAGGGGATCTCAGGGTGCTGGCGCTATTTTACTTCTTGACTTGGGTGATGTCATATGGCATTTTGTGATAAATCATTGTTGCATACATTTTGGGGTTTTGCCCTTTTCTCAGTGACTACACTTCACTATAAAAATGGTTTATAAAAATATAATTGTGAAGGATACATATCAACTTCATAATGGTAAATACCCCATAGGAGGTAAGGAAAGAGCATCAAAGAAGTATGCAAATTGGGTTCAAGTACATTTGTAATATTTTCATTCTTAAAAGGAGTCTGAAGAAATGTCAAAAGGTGAATGGGTTAAGTCTATTGATTCTGATAGATATTAATTGTATTCTACACATTTCTATAGATGTGAAAATTGGAAAATAATCATTTTCTTAAAATCTTACTACTTGTCACTCCTACACTTTGTAAACTCTGTAAGAGCAATTTTAAATTTCTCCCAAGGGGCCAGTGCAAGATGTAATGAATTTAAAATAAATAATTGCTCTACTATTGAGTAATTGGTTTGTGATTTGTTCCAAGCATCTTTTTTTCAAACTTTTTTATTGTAAAATATAACATATATACAAAGCAAAGAAAGAAAAGAGCAATAATTTTTTATCACATAGTTGTGTATTCATCATCATTTCTTAGAACATTTGCATCAATTCAGAAAAAGAAATAAAAAGAAAACAGAAAAAAATTCATACATACCATACCCCTTACCCCCCCTTTCATTGATCACTAGCATTTCAATCTACTAAATTTGTTTTAACATTTGTTCCCCCTATTATTTATTTATTTTTAATCCATATGTGTTACTCATCTGTCCATAAGGTAGATAAAAGAAGCATCAGACACAAGGTTTTCAAAATCACACAATCACATTGCAAAAGTTATATCATTATATAATCATCTTCAAGAAACATGGTTACTGGAACACAGCTCTACATTTTCAGGCAGTTCCCTCAAGCTTCTCTGTTACGCCTTAACTAAAAAGGTGATATCTATTCAATGCATAAGAATAACCTCCAGGATAACCTTTCGACTCTGTTTGGAATCTCTCAGTCATTGACACTTTATTTTGTCTCATTTCTCTCTTACCCCTTTTGGTCAGGAAGGTTTCTCCAATCCCTTGGTGTTGAGTCCCAGCTCATCCTAGGATTTCTGTCCCATGTTGCCAGGAAGGTCCACATCCCTGGGTGTCATGACCCACGTAGAGAGGGGGAGGGCCGTGAATTTGCTTGTTGTGTTGGCTGAGAGAGAGAGGTCACATCTGAGCCACAAAAGAGGTTCTCTTGGGGGTGACTCTTAGACCTAATTTTAAGTAGGCTTAGCCTATCCTTTGTGGGGTTCAGTTTCATATGAACAAACCCCAATATTGGGGGCTCAGCCTATTGCTTTGGTTGTCTACACTGCTTGTGAGAATATCAAGAATTCTCCACTTGGGGAAGATGAACTTTCCCCCTTTCTCACCATTCCCCAAAGGGGACTTTGCAAATACTTTTTTATTCACTGTTCAAATCCTTCTGGGATTTATTGAGGCAATTGGGAAGACAAAATATTCTTAATCAGATGTGTCTCCCCAACACCATTGGCCTTATGTTTCCTACCAAATAGGACAAGTCAAGCTGACCTTGGGATTGCTGTTTCCTCTGCCTAGATTCCACCTCTTCAGCTTTCTGCACAGCTGGTCCTTTTCATCAATCAGGTCTCAGCTCAAAAGTATCTGCTTTAGAGATGTTCCCTGCCTGTGGGATCTACCATTCCCTACTATACAGTCAAGCTGCATTATACTCCTTTTCATTTACTTCCAGCACTAATCACTATCTGAAATCACACTTTCATCTTTTTTCTCTCTGGTTTATTGTCTTGCTCCCTTTGCTATTATGCAAAGTATTAAGAGGGGAGAACATCTGTCTATATCATTCACCATCATATCCTTGGCACTTAGAACAACACGGGGCAAATAGTAGGTGTTTAATTAATATTTGTTGCATAAATGAACCTGCTGAGGCAATTAGAATTTTGCTATAGATTTCATTTCATTGACATTTTCTTTTGATATATATATATCAAAGCGACCTATATATATATCACTGAGGAACAAAAGGTGAATTTGGGAAATTTAAATTTCCCAAGATAAATGGAATTTATGAACACAATTCAGACTGCAACTTATCAGTTGCTACTACAAGTTAACTATAAGCTAAAATGATCACATTTATCTGAATCACATTTCAGATAAATTTTATGAGAAACTTTTGTAGTGTTTTAAACACAAGGGGGAAAGCAGTTAATAGTAGAGTGATTTGGTACTTAGCTAATGCAGCCTTTGTTTTCCACAGGTGACACGATTTATCAAAGGCAGACCCTAAAACATAGAGGAAAGTGACTCTTAAGAGGCCAAAGAAAGATGAAAACACATTTTAAAATTAGAATATGGTATTGACAGGTGGAAATCTTAAAAGAAAAAATTTACTTTAAGCTTAAGAAATATCCAAGCTAAGCTTGAATATATTGCAAAAATCTATTTTGTAATATTTGAAAAGTCTATGTGATAATATAATGTTTAGAATAACCCAATGGACTGACTTTACTTTCTTACAACATTTTAAACAACTTGACAATAACCTCAGTGATGAATGTAAAAATCAGAAAGTTTCTAGAAAGGAAGGAAATACCGTTTCAAATCTGGTAAATTAAAAAGACTTTTTCATTCATAAGAGTCCTCTTAGAAGTGAGTGTTCTTAAAAAAGGAAGCGACCTAGCCTGTTAAAGCATTCAACTGAAATAATAATAGTAATATAATTTGTAAATTAATTGCAGGTTGATGGCTAAGTTGAATTCATAATGGCAATCAGCAATAGCCAGCATACATGTGTGTTATTTAAATCATATAGCAATCTCTAAATGCCATGAAGTAGCCTCTAAATGAAAAAATATATGATTAAATTATTAAAGGAGTATATCATGTTTTAGAATGTTGGCATAAAATGCAAAAAATGGAGATAGGAAGAAAAAAACATAAATAAGATATATAACTGAAAAAAATCACTTGAAAGGAATAATAAATATTTTATAGTTATTCCATGAGGAATAATTTTCTTATTTAATCTTTTTTATAGTGAACATTTGCTGCTGGCCATTTTTAAAGATTCTGTTTCTAGAAGAAGAGATATATGCTTTCCTTTTATTCCTATTTTTTAATTGCTTTAATTCTTGATCTTTTATTCTCATTCTTTTCCTTTCCATCTATGGTTTCTATATTTGGATTTTTAAAAAGTTATTACTATTCATGAGGAGGAGGATAGAAGGAGGCTTTATTGGTATTATTTAAAAGCCATTTCATATTTGCAGAAAACATGTGCCTTACAAAAGAGATGCTTTATTATAAAGGAACAACCGTGATATCGGTTAATTTAATGAGATAATAACCAATATGCCCCACTTGTTATAATTTAAATTAGAAGCTTGTTGCAAAAGTGATTAGCTGATCACTAATTGGATTTGGTTAAGAGTCAGGGCTCATTTTATTCATTAGTATGTATTGAGCGGATGTAATGCATCCAGTATGGTACTAAGCAATGAGAACAGAAAAATAAGACATAGTCCCGACCATAAAGGCAAAGTCTACTGGCAGAATCTGACATGTAAGTAAATGATTATAGTACAATGCAGAAAGATAAATAGAGACCAGTGGAAGCATGTAACCAGCAATCAAATTCCTAGGTTAAAAACAATTTCTAGATTATCCTATCCATAAACATTTAAACAGCTTGTTTCACCCAGTCTTCAAAACAAAGCAAAGCAAAGCAAACAAAAATACCCTGGATCCCACATCACCTTCCAACTGCTGCATAGACTTTCCTTTTCTGCCCTTCCTCATTCAAACATCCTCTGAAACATTGTGTATACTTGCTGCCACCATTTCCTCACCTCTTACTCTTGAATCCAAATTGCCACCCATGCCACTACACCTAAATAACTCACATGTCAGGAATCCAATGGACTTGGTTTCCGCATTCATCTTAACACCCCCTTAGCAATATCTGAAACTCCTGGACATGTATCAGACTTGAAGCACTCTCTACCCTGTTTCCCCTGGCTATCTAGTGTATTTCTTGTAACTCCCATGTTTCTTCATTCTCAGACTCTTCCGTAGATGCTATCTCCTCTACACACCATTAATAGGGGGTATTCCTCAGGATTCTACTATAGTCTCTCCTTCCTTTCACTCCACCTTATTCCTGGATGATCTTATTTACTCCCATAACATCAATTGACATCAATATTTCAGGAACTCTCAAATGTGTATTAACAGCCTGGACTTCAGTTCTGAGCATCTGACTTATTTATACAACTTATTTCTAAAACACCCCTACTGCATGACAAATTTCCTTCCATTTAACAGTCATTCAAAAAAGCACTTAATATTTAGCTATATCCTATTGAATCAATGCATGTGTGCCACTTGAGGAAAAACCTGACAATCTAGGTACAGGAAACGGTGTGCTCAGGGCCAAACATAATGAAAAGTTGAAAAAATTTGAAGAGTAGCATGTAGGAGACTGAATACAAGGAATCAAGGCTGGAGAGATTTTTGTGCCACATTAAGAATCTGGACTCAATGCTACAGGCAGCAGAAAATCAGCAGAGGTTTGAGAAGTGATACCATAATCTTTGTTATTTTAGGAAGACAACTGGTGGAAGAACTGAAGTAAGTAAAGATGGTAGACTTAATACAGCATTTATTTACTTGTTTACATTTTTACTGCATATCATACTAAATATATATGAGGATCTTTGCTAAGGCATGGATTTAGAAAAATCAGTAAGACATAACTCCTGCCCTCAAAGAGCCTACAGTCTAGTATAAATAACAGGCTTATCAATATTTGTGTACTATTTAATAGGTTCAGGACTAGAAGAATTATATATAACAATATCACAGAGAAAGGCATGGTTAACTTTCCCTGGTGGTAGTAGTGAGGAAGGAAGGCCTCTTAAGAGAGGTGATGCTTGAACCAGGTCTTGAGAGATGAGTGGACAGGGTAAGTCTGCTATGAAATGAAGAAGACTCCCCAAAACAGGAAACAGCATATAAACCACATAGTCTATTTGGGGAATTACAAGATGTTTGGTAATACCTAAGGAATGGTGGGTTTGTGTGTTATATGTTTTGTTGAGCTTTGGTGGGTAGCAAATAGGGAAAAAGTGCCAGATAAGGCGTTGTGATGGAAAGACTAGCAGTGGCCAAAACACAAATGGCCTTGAATATCATCCTAAGGAGTTTTCATCTTTTTATGGAGAAAATTAGGCACTGACTGGTTGGTTTTATACACATACACGCATGTAAATTTTAGGAAGATCCCTCTGGTGATAGTTTGCTGGATAAGCAGGGGAAGATAGAGCCTAGAGTCAGGAAGATCACTTGGGAAGTTAATATGTTGGTCTTGGTGACAACAATTATGAGGACAAATCTAAAGCAGTAGCTGTGCAGATACAAAGAGAAGCTGGATTTAGAGGAACTTCTGGAGGAACAAAAAAAAAGAATCAGATATATGGAGTGGGGAAGAGACAGGAGTCTAAGATGTTTCCCAAATTAGCTTGAGATACTGGCATGATAATATCATTTTAAAATATCAAACTTACAGGACAAAGAAGAAAGGAGAATGAGTTCAGTATCAAACCCACTGAGCTTACAGCACCTATGGGAAATTCAGAGGGAAATCAGTAGACATGGGAAAGCTGAAGACTACAAACAGATTCCGTTGTTGAAGAAGCTATAGACATGAATTAAATCCCAGGAAATGTTTATAGAGCAAGAAAAAAGGGCCAAGAATGGATCTCTGTGGAATGCTAATTTTTAAACGGAGAGAGTGACTACAATGAGAAGTAAAAAAGGGGAACAAAAATGGGGGAAACCAGGAAAGTAATTTCAAGACTGCCATGAGGTAATTATGTGTATTACCTTTTATCATACACTCACTTCTCACTGATATCTTTTGACAAAAATGAACCACAGTAGAAAAATGCCTTCCTTTTAATTTGGTGATTTTTTTTATAAATTGAACTTTAGACCTCACATGAAGAGGGTTGAGTTAATCTTGCTTCCTATTTTATTGGATATTGCTGTGATTTATGTAAGGCCCTCTCTTATTTTACTTATTTATCCCATTTTAGCCCCCATAACCACTATTATTATAGACAACCATTCTGTTGTATTTAATTAGCATTCTTTCTTTTTTGTATGTCTTCTTGTAAAATGTGCTCTGTTTGGTGGGCAAAAATTTTTAATTAAGTAAACAGTATCTTCTGATATATTTCAGTCTGTTCCTTTCCTTTTCATAGCCATATTTTAAGACCTATCTATTGCTATGTAAGCTTCCAATGCATTGCTCGGAGAACCTGGGTCTCCGGCAGGGAGGGCAAGCATTCTACCACTGGATCACCTGTGCACCCAATGCATTGCTTTTAATTACTGCATAATCATGATGTAATTACCACACTTTACCTGTCTATCCTCTCCATAATAAATCCAGATGGCTACAAACTCTCAACAGTAATACCATAATAACAATTATATTTTCTTATGTCCCTTTATGGACCTGTGTGAAAATTCCTGAGTTATCTATCCAGAAGCAAAGTTGATAGGTCAAAGCATACGCAAATACTTAATTTGAGTAACTATTGTCACACTGTCCTCTGAATGGCTGCCCCAATACATTCTCCCTCTAGCAGGTAATAAGGTTTCTTGTATCTTCACATCACAATCAAAAGTTAGCATACCTATCTTTTCTAGTAATTGCATGGACAATAGGTGATAAGTAATATGTTCTTTAAATCTGCAAATCTGTCCTAAATTATTAAGACATTTTTGAGCATCTCACCATGTGTTAGTTTCCTTTTCTGTAAAATGCCTTTGCATACATTTTGTCCATTTTTTCCTATTAGTTATTCTGCCTTTTTGTTTGTCAATTTAGTGGTGGACCCTGGATATTCAGGATATTAAGGCCTTGTCAGTTTTAGATTGTGCAGACATCTTCACCCATTATATTATCTGTCGGATATATTCGTCCATGGTGACTGTCATTCAATAAATGGAATTAATAAATGGAATTTTTAACAAAATTATTTGTACCAACCATATTCTAATAAACTGTGGAAGGTCCTCAATCTAAATATTCATTAAAAATAAGACTATTAAAGCAAGATAGTTTTACTACAAGTGTATGAAATATGTAATTGTTGGTTGCTTTCCCAGCATGTAGCTGGGACTCAGGTAGCTCAAGAGAAACTAATTGTACCTCTAGCTTGACTCTGCTGAGTTAAACCAAAGAGTATATTTTATCACCTTGGTCACAGTTATTGTTTCAAGCCTGGAAACATAACTCAATTATGGGCAAAGTGACATTTGGTAAGGATATATGGATTAAAAGCTTCTTCAGGTACCAACTTGCTAAACATGAATAAGGAAACATATAATCGGTTGAAGCTGTTGGCAGCTCTTCTGCTTCCACTATGGAAGCCAGTCTGAAAACAAAACTCACCAGAAAACTGGGGAAAGCCATGAGAATTGTAGATGAACTGATATTGAGTCCTAAACAAAATATAGCTAAAGATTTGGACTTTTCATTATTTTGATATACTTTTTCCAGAAGAACAAGCAGTTTCAGAGTTCCACCATTGTTGAGCTATGTGGCATTAGGCAGTCTTAACATCTCTAAGATTACCTTTCCTCATCTGTAAAATGTGGTATCAACAGCATCTAACTCACAGAGTTTTATGAAGATTAAATAAGACAACACATGGAAAGCACTTAGCCCAGAATGGGTCAATTACCACTGAGATAATTGTGAGACATTTTCGATGTTGTTGTTGTTATTATTTTATTATTATTATTTGCATGCTAACATCATCATTATTAAACAAAGTAGCAAGCACAGTATGAACACTCAAGTTTTTTATCTCCTCATCTTATACTTCCACTGAGACCAAATTGTCTGTTGGCCCTCAAGCTATCTGAATTAGGATAGGAAAACAATAGAAGCTGCAATTACTCTGACTTAGTCTAAACAGGAAATTTAAAGAACGTAGCAAGTATCTAGTGCATTTAAGTGTTCACCCAATATTAATTAGTTCTGAGCACCTCTATTCCACCCCAAGCATCCACAGGACTCCTGAAGTTCTATTTAAAAAGCTTTTTCTTAAAGCTATTAAAATCTAGCTGTTTTTTTATACTGTAGTAACCACTTTGTATCTCAAAACATTTTAACATGCATACATAACATCAACCCGGTTCATAAGCAAGAGAAAAAGAAAACTTTTTGTGAATGTGAAATTCATTCAGTATGAATTCTCATGGTCTCACAGGAAGCTGTCTTAGTCTTCACCAAGAACACTGTATTCAAGTTTGCCAAAGTTTCAAGTTACATGTTCAAAGCTAATTGTTTTCCCACAAAAATTTATTGGTCAGATAAGTGTTTTTCCAGCCTCATTCACAAACTGTGATCAGTATTAGTAACCAACCTGAATTATGAAGAATGAACCAAGTCAATTCAGAAAGATAACAAGTCTGAGAAAAGATGAAAATCATTATAAAAATGAATAAATAAGACACCTGCTTCTCATTTTGAAGTTCTCTGGGAACCTTGAATAAGGAAATAACTAAGTGCCAAAAATAAATTCATAAGAAAAAGATGTGAAAGGAAACACTGTTACCTTTCCCTTAAACATTTTTCCATATAACGATCATTGAAATGAAGAGGAGAATGGTCAGAAACAGGGGTTGCCAGCTGTTCAGAATAAAACCTATAGAAAATGGTGGGAGGGTAGTTCAATGGTAGAATTCTCACCTGTCATGTGGGAGATCCAGGTTTGATTCCCAGTCCATGCATTTCCCAAAAAACAAAAACGCAAAACAAACAAAAATTTTTTTCGACAAACACTGCTGCAATAACAGGATACTCACATGGAAAAATAATGAAATGTGACTCTGCTACACAGCATGCAAAAAACAAAACAAAACTGTAGACTATAGACAGCAGACTTTGGGCAGTCCATCCTGGATCAAGGCATAGCCCTCACTTTGTATGGTTCAGAAACTCTTTTTTTTTTCAGTGGACTCAGAAAATGATTCATAACAACCCAAAGTCACAAAAGATCAATAAGCATGAGTGGAAAGCTGCTTTTGTAATAGTGATTGTGATAATTGTCAACAGGACTAAATGATCCTTTCTATCTGATCAGAAACTTTTGTTTCCTATGAAAATGCATGTGAAAAGAGAAATCTTTAAGTAGGATACTTGGTGAGCCCTGAATTAGAACAAATGGAGTTATCTGAGAGTTCTCTAATAGAGAACTTATTACAGCTATTATTAAGTTCTAAAAGCCCCATATACCCATCCCCATTCCCACCCTGGGGATGCATCTGACAAGGAAGCCCACCAGACTCACGATGCTGTCTGCTTAGGTTATCTCCTTGGATTTGCCAGGAACAAATGGAAATATTCTTTGCTTCAATATTCTCATTTTCCTACTTTCCATAAATAACAATGCTTTATATTAACACAGCCTTTATACAATTGGGGTAGAGTATAGAGCAAATGATTTTGTTACAACCTTCTTCATTGTGATCCAGGCCTGAGTATGCATCCTAGACTTCAGGATATTCTGGTCTCCTAAACCATACATTTACAAATTATTATTTAGTACACAGATCATATCATTCATTGCTTTGTGGTCTTTTTTTCTATTTTTATTGTCAGAGACTGATTTTAAATTTCAAAGGTTAGGGAGCCCCTATGGTGGCCCCATGCTATATAGAATATTCTTTATTACAGCTTGCCTTTTTTTTTTTGTTTTGGTACCCATGAGCCTTTCAGATCCTGAGGCAGACACATGTTAAAAAAATCACAAAATAATTTCATTAACGATGTGGAAATCAGGGTGATATGGAAGGCAATTTTCCAGTTTGAGCCTGACTCTTAAAAAAACTTTCACAATGATATCCTAAGTTCCAGTTCCATAAGAATCTAGTTTCTTCTCCAGGCTCCCTCAAATTTTTTCTTCCTGTCAGCATGGTATCCTCATGGCAAAAAGAGCTTAAGAAAAGTTTTCTGACATTATCTCTTTAGGAACATTTTTTTCAACCATATTCTAAATAGAAAGTTTCAATAAAATCTAGCATTGGCCTATGAAGATTCTAAGTTACTGGAAATCCATATATCTTCAAAGATAGGATCTGATCAGAGGAACAGAAGAAAAAGGAAATTTGGTCTGAAGCCCAAGTTCCTACACCCATTGCATTAAAGTTGCCAGTATGCTTTTAGTAATGTGCAATGTATTAGACTAAACAGTGAGAACATGGTTATGAACAAGACAGAGATGATTCTTTGTCTTCAGGGAGTTTATGGTGAGGCAGAGTTAGGGGTGGATATGGAGAGGGGGCTGTCCTGGGATACCACGTAATGCTAATGAATCATTTCACCATGAACTCAACAGTTTTGACTGCATGATCAAGTGACTCAGACTTTCCATGTTTGGAAACCCTTGTTATAAGGCAATTATTATGGAAACTGCAAGAACAAAAGAAACCAGATAAGAACAATCATAAAAATTCTAGCCATTCAAAGCTATTGCACCTTGAGGATATAATAAAAGATACCTAGCAGAGAAGGGGGTGATATGGCGGGGTCAAAATCAAAACAAAACAAATAAACAATTTCCCACCCATCTGAAATCATTCCTATTCTATTTAAATAATAGGTCTCATCATGATTATTACCAAGTCTCTGTCCCATGAGGCTTCTGTGACCTAAACTTAATATTCTTCAACATAAAGTATTTCACCTAAAAATGGAAACAAAAAATAAGCATGCAATTTTCCCTTATCAATATTGGTAAATCAGGTATATTCCAGCAGAATTATGAAATTGGTTATTTTCATGGCTTAAAAACAAAAACAATTGTTTATTTTGTATTTTTGTATTTAACCATGTAGACAGCACAAATATTGTATCACAAAGGATAAACAGCTCAGAGGTAAAATGCTGAGAAAAAAGTTGCTCAAAATGTTTGGGGGAAAAAAGTAAGTTATAAACATATATATTTTTTGGCTTTATGAGAAGATAGCAAGGACTAAAACAAACAAGAAAATGAAGAAGAAAAAAAAAGGGAAAATAAAATAGAGCTACACACCCTGAGAAGCAAGAGACAGAAAATCTATATAGCCAATAAATAACCTCCTTGTCAGAGAATCTATACCCTGTCCAAAGAGGCCAATTTGGGAAGAGACAGCAAAGATAGTGAAGGCTCAATCACACCAGTTACTGCAAAGAAAAAGCAAAAGGAAACCTGTAAAAGAGACAGGGAGTATACCCCTGACTCTTTTCTGTGAAAATGATTACAAATTGAATCTACTGGTCTCTATGTTTCCAGGGAGTTTTTGATGTTTAGGGCTTGGAGTGAAGTGAAAGAGGGAAGGGCCTTTCCCTTTTCTCCTAGAGCTCTAATTCTTCAGTGAGACAGGAAATAACTTCAGAACATCTTTCCAAGTTGAACCCAACTGCTTTCATATTCTGTCCAATCCCTTATGTTTCCTAATCTGACTTATTCTGCTTGGTCCTATGCTATTGGGGCCTCTGATGTTGAGACTGGAAAGAAAAGATACATGGAAAGAGGTGCTAGGTTGAGGAACAGAGGAATATATCAAATGCAAAGAGGTATATGTGGGCTTCATGTCACTTATATGTACCCTGCACATCCTGTATCTCTCCAGAAGAGCAGCTATCACACTTTGTTATAATTGTCCATATCCCCACTCAAGACAGAAATCACTTCTGTGTAGTTGTCCACTTTATCCTAAGTCTTAAACAGGAAAAATATTTAAGAGTTTATAAGAACTTTGAGAAAATTTACTTTATAATCCTACTCAATAGGAGAGTCTCCTAAAGGATTTAATTGGCACTATGGCAGAGCTCAAATCCAGTGGGAAAAGTACGAAAAAGGGAAACCTTTTTCTCTACTGCAATCATTCAGTACTTCAGTCTAAGAACTGGGTAATCAGGACATCAACAAATGCTTGCCAAAACCTTACTGTGTCTCATTAAAATTCTAGGCAACATAAAATATATATCACACAGTTATACAATCAAAAGCAGTCGAGAACCCTCCCACAATAGAGTCAGGTATGGTGCAGAGAGCAAGATTTTGGAATATAGCTTGCCAAAGTAAAATAAAGAAAGCTGCAGATGGCATTATATACCCCAAATTGAGACAGTTGCAGCTTCCTCAACACTCAGACTTGATACAATATTCTGAAACATATATCCTAGGTAAAATTTCCTAAGACATACAGGAACTTGGGTAATGACTTTGAAAAATGAAATTAATGTCTACAGCATGTTCTTATTAAACAGATAATTTTAAAAATTAGTGACCAGTTTCATTTCCAGCCATGACAAAACAATGGATGTTGGAATTACCATTTACCATAAACAAATATAAATATCTGAATCAACCATTAAAAAAAATGGTCACTAATTACTGACACCCCAAGTCAGTAATCCTTGAGAAAGAACACACATGAGATGAGCTCCAAATGCAGGATAGAGAAGTAGCCTGAATAAAAAGCATTGATTTTACACAATAGGAGAAAGACATCAAAGGTAAGGATTTCTGAGGCACCTGTAACTTTCAGAGTAGCATACTGAAGAAGATTAAGATATTCTGAGAAGGATCTCCAGAAATCTGCATAGTTTCCCTTTTAGTGTTTTGCCCAATGTTAACTTTCATATGTACAAAGTACATGTGAAGGACAGTGGAGAATCACTACTAGGCAATGTGAACTGAATCATGTGTCCAAAGATCACACAGTATGGAGAGATACTGAAGATCTGATTATCCCAAATGAGCAGATTCACTGAAATCTGCAGGCATTCAGTTGAGACCCAGAAAGACCACACATTAAACATAGTAATACTGTGGCTTTAGAATAGTATTCTATTCTATTCTAAGCTTGTGCTTGAATAACACAAGCTTCAATAGAATAACTTAGTCAGTAAATTAACTGACTGCCAGAACAAAACTCAACATTCTTTAATAAAGACTGCAAAGTATAGATTCTCAATAATGTAGCACTCACTATATCCAACAAACAATCAAAATTACTAGACATGCAAAGTAGCAGGAAAATGTGACACATAAGCAAAACAAAAAAAGTATTTAGAAATACAACCAAGGATGAGATAAATGTTGGAATTGACAAATACTTTAAAGTATTAAAAATATATTCAAGGATTTAAAGGAAAAGATGTGTATAATGAGTAAATAGATGGAAAATCTCAAGAGATGAAAGAAAATTTTAAAAAGAATTAAATGTTAATCTTATATCTGAAAACTCAAATACTGAAATGAAAAAAAAAAAAACAGAATCAGCTTCATAGCAGATTGAACACTACAGACGAAAAATAGAAACTATCCATACTGAAACAGAGAGAGAGAGGGGAAAAAAAAAAAGACGCTGGAAACAAAAACAGTCTCAGTAATATCTGAGATAATATCAAGATACCTAGCAATCATGTAATTGGAGTTCCCAGAAAGAGAGGAGAGAGAATGGAACAGATAAAATTTTTGAAGGATTATTAATGGAAAATCTTCTAATTTTGATGAAAATTATAATCCACAAATCCAAGAATCTCAATGAACCCCAAGCAAATTAAACACAAAGAAAACAATACAAAAAACTATCATAAACAAATTGCTGAAGACACGTGATAAAAAAGAAATCTTAAAAGCAACAAAGGGGATAAAACATATAATGTATGGGGTAAAACAATAAGAGTAACCATTTATTTCTCATCTGTAACAATGTGCAATAAAAGTCAATTGAAAGAAAAAGTCAATGGAATGGGGTGCACAAGTGGTTTAGTGGTAGAATGCCTGTCTTTCATGCAGGAAGCCCCGGTTTGATTTCTGAACCATGCACCACCACCACCCCCAAACAGTCAATGGAATAACATATTTAAAGTGCTGAAAGAAAATAAATATTGACCAGCAAAAACATCTTTCAAAGTGAAGATGAAATAAAGACTTTTTCAGATATTAAAAAAAAACAGAGAATTTGTTGCCAGTAGACATACACTTCAAGAAATGTTAAGGGAAATTCTTCAGGTAGAAGGAAAATCATTCAGATAAAAAATTGGATCTATATAAAAGAATGTAGAGGAACAGAAATTGAAAACATTTTGGTAAATATAGAAGACATTTTTTTTCTATTTTAAATGTCTTTACCAGATAATTTACTGTTTAAAGCAAAAGTAATAACATTACATTTGGGGGTTAGAATATATTTAAAAGTAAAATGTATGACAAGAATAACACAATGACTAGTAGAAGGGAAATGGAAGGTGTGATTAGCAGAATTCTAAAAATGGTCTCCAAGATTTCTGGTCCTAATCCCTGGTATAGGACTATATATATGAAGAGATATCATACTTACAGTTATGTTACCTTACATGGAAAAAGAGAATCTGCAGATGTAATCTACATCATTACATCTACAGAGGCTCCTAATCCACTGTCCTTAAAATAAGAAGATTAATGGACAGTCCTAATCTAATCATGAGCCCTTTAAAAGCGAGAGTTTCCTCAGACTTCAATAGAAGAGGAAGTCCAGAAATTCAAAGCATGGGAAGGATTAAACACATACAAGATGGAGGGAGCCAAACAATGAGTAGTCTCCAGAAGCTGAGAGAGGCCTCTGGCTGACAGATGGTAAAAAAACAGGGATCTCAGTCTTACAATCACACAGAACCAAATTCTGCCAACAACCTAAATGAACTTGGAAGCAGATTCCTTCTCAGAACCTTCAGACAAGAGCTCAGCCCATCAACACCTTGATTTTAGCTTTATGAGTCCCCCTGGATCTACAAAACTGTGAGCTAATAAATGGGGGTTGTCTTAAGCCACTAAATTCATGGTAATATGTAATGCAGCAACAGAAGACTAATACGAAAGTATACTTTGTAAAGTTCATTGTATATTAAATGGTATAAGATTATTTGAAGTAATCTAAATACTATTATTTGGAATAATTCAAATGTGTATATTATAAATGCTACAGCAATCACATATACAAAATTTGAGAAATATAGCTAACAATCCAAAGATAAAATTGAATATTAAGAATCAATTAAGAATATTCAATTGATCCAAAATCATGCTTCAAATCTTCTCAGATGAGAGCATGCATATTGTATGGCTTGTTTTAGGACAAAGAACATTGCTTGCCACATAAGGGAATTTCTAAATATTTATGGAATGAATGAGGCAGTAAATACTTAATGAATGGTCATGTTCATGTGCTAAGCAATCAAGATCAATTAGTTGTTCTTGAACCAAGATGAAGACACATCTCAGCCTATATATAATATAAAAGATAACCAGAAGGGAATCACCACTTAAGCAGAAAAACCAGCAAAAGATTTTCTTTTTTAATTATTTATACTCAGTATGGTTCTAAAATGGATTTAAGGTACCCAAGAATTAAAAGTCTGCTTCAATAGTTACATATATGACAACTATGGAAATAAAGAAGGAAAATAAGAAAAAAAATCATATATAAACACTTACATTCACATGTATCTGCTTTAAAGACAAAAAATATGGGTTCTGGGCCTCGCACTGTTCCAATTCATTTTTGTCATCATTATATACACAGTGGGAAGACTGTATACCTGCAAAAGACAACTCTAATTAAAATATGCAAGTCAAATAGCAACCCAGAAAAAGAAATTGAGATTTAAAATTTTTATCTTCAACTAGTCTGTATTCCACAAAATCAGGCAGGCTTTTTAGCAGAATCAGCTAGAATTTTAGAATCTCCATATTGCTCATATTTGAACATGTATAAGACAAAGTTTCTGCACATCATAATCTCTAATAATTGGTAGGACAAAGACTGAGGGCAAAGGAACAAGTATATCTATACACCTGTTTTGGATATGAGGTGATATCACCAGGAAACTTATTGAAGTGAAGCTTCTATTTTCTGTTCTCTTTGGGAGAACTTCTGACACTAGATTACTATTCATGAGAATGTATACAAACATGCTTTGGAATCTTGGCAGTGCAGCAGTTTATTCTGGATGTTACTACCTGAGATCCTCAAACCTGCACGTAATTGTCAAAAATGTCATGACTGATCATATGTCCATATATTTCAGATAAGAATGTAAAATGTCTAAAGTTTAACATTAAGAAAACATTGAAGTCTTTCCTTTCCACCACTTCACATAACCCTACCTTTACCAAGACCGGTAGAAAAATACTTAAACACTCACTTAATGTATGAGTGGCTCTCTGGCTTTATGCAAGCTTGCTTTCCCTTTGACCGAGTGAGTCTGGATCACTAATTAACAACAAAGTGCTGGGTCTTTACTAAAAACAAAGTGACTTGATTAAATGCAAACTTTTGAACCAAATACAATAGAAGTGTATCTTCTTTAAAAATAGTCAATCCAAAGCACCCCTTTCTCTAGGGTATCCTATTGGGAAAATGAGCACAATACTTAACCATAGCATACACAAGTCACACTAATTAAACATATAGTTTAGGAGTTTTAACTAAAACACTGAGTTATAAATTATGTAGTTTAAAAACTACAGTAAACTTTTCTAGTTACTAGAAGGAAAAAAGCTACTTAGCAGTTGTTTAATCCATCAGACACAAACAGAAATGTGTGGTTACTTTAAATATTTAGCTAGTAGCTTCTCTTTTTAAAAGGCTACTTACCTAAAACGAAAGAGGTAAATTAATTTAGAGATAATACCACATTTAATTGGGCTTGAAACATGAGAAACATACAGTAATTAATATATACATGTAGTAATTTAATCCTTGATTGTGTGCCAAGTATTGTATAACATACTAGGGATACAAAGATGAAAAAACAAGATTCCTGCTACCCAAGTTACTTTCAGTCTACAGGGGGAGACACCAGTGTGTATCAGTAAACGCAGGAAGTATGCTAGGAGCTTGCCTTAATGGAGTGTGGTGAGGAATGACTTCATAAAGAATGCAACACATGAGCTGGGCCTGAAATAAAACTACGCATTTTATAGGCAAAGAAAACTCAAAGAGCAAAGCAGAGTTAGAACCAGTAACGAGGCCTGTCTGTAGCAGCCTAGGAGGCTTGGGTAAGCAAGGAGAGAAAGACCAGAGTCTGCCCTTAGCCAACGCTGGATCAGTACACAGACAAGATTCAGAATTCAGACAGTCTTGATTAGGATTTGGGACTTTTTCCTGGGGGCACAGGGAAAATCATTGAAGAATTTTAAGCAGTTGAGCAAACATGATCAGATTTATTTTTAGAGAGACTACTGTCACAGCAACATGAAGGAGGGAATGAGGAATGAGAAGCTCTGGGGCAAATTAAATTAAAAAAAAATTAAAAGGCCAATTAGGAGATTTATTGCCATAGTCATAGTAAGAGATGATAAGGAAGTGACCAAATGCAATAGTAGTGTGTATAAAAGGGAGTGAAAGTTTTGAATTATGTTTATCAAATAGGAATTCTAAGATTTTTTTTCCTTATTTGTGAAGAGTTCCTATAAATTCATAACATGCATTTTCTATTACATGATCATTAAAAGTCAACTTTAATAATATAAACAGACTTAATATGAAATAGTAATTATATTTAAGGCTAATGCTTGGGAGCAAAATTATTAAATATTTAAGATAAATTTAATAACTTTTCTCTTGAAAATTAACTTTCCCTTTATCAGTTAATTCTAATCTTATGTATAAATTTTAATGTCTTATACTCACCCTACTCATCTTTCTATCAGTTAACTGTTACACACTTAGTATTAGGCTAAGCAGAAAACAAAACAATAAGGCAATATCCACACTCCCTACCCTCCAGCAATGTTGCTAGTAACACATTTCATAATGTTTTACACTTAGAGAGGCATTTCCCATGCATTATCAATTTAATCATCACAACAATCCTGAGAAGTAGATAACATTTCCAATTTTTAAAAATAAAAGATGGTCAGGGAAATTATCTAACTTTTTCAGTGTCACATTGCTAACAATTAAAAGTCAGTGTTGGGGGTGTGCCACGGTGGCTCAGCAGGCCTGCCATGCTGTAGACCCGGGTTCGATTCCTGGTGCCTGCTTATGTAAAAAAAAAAAAAAAAAACAAAACAAAAAAGTCAGTGTTGGAATTCAAACACAAGTCTGCTTATTACAGTAAGATAGGTAAAATTTAGAAGTAAACGCCTAAAGTGGAACTGCAACCCATATTAAACTCTGAAATCTATTCTACAACAAACTGTTGCAGTGTGCTTTGAAATTTATTGTTTTTTGTATTTATGTTATTTTTCACGTTAAAAAAAAGATAGCTAACATCCACTGAGCTCTCATTTGATGTCGGGCATTGTATTAAGTGCTTTTGAAAGATGCTTTCTTCTGCAACTCTTTAAATATATTATTTTAATCCTCATGAAGCCTCTATGAAATATATACTAGGGTGATTATCCCCAATTTATGTAAAAAGAAACAAAGAAATTATCTGAGTTGTCCAAGATCACATAACTACTTGCTGGTAAGTCCAGGTTTCAGACACAGGCTTTTTGACTACAGAGGCTACACCTTTACCACTGAACTACCTAAACCAGCTCTTCCCTACAGTAAAAGAAAACCTTCTACTTACTAAACTAAAGCCAGACATGATGCTGAATTGCCCTCCCACAGGTTCTTGCATGCCTTGTCAGATGCCTAAATGCTGAAACACTCCAAGAACAACGTATCTGCCTATTTTATGGTATAACATTGTTACCTGGTTTTGTTTCTAGTAAAAGAGAGTTTGTTTCACAATGTTTTAATGAACTACTCCAATCTTCTTCTGCTCCTACCTAGTTAATCAATAACTTATCGTCTACATTCAGTTTTTCCCTCAACAAATATTTTATACTTTATCAGATGATTGTGATCTTATATAGACTACTTTCTGCAAAGAGGTTGAAATTACAAAATAGAGTTTATCAGACCCCAGCAGTTAAAAACACATTTGAGTAGAATAGAAGAAGATTTTTAAATTACAGATATTAATGATTTTCACCATAGGAATTTCCAAATTATCTGGGCATCAAAATGTCTAAAGTACACTACATTTAATGCCTAAAAATTTAGCAACTTCCTCTTTCAATTATAAGATAAAGAAAAAAATGAAAGAGGAACACAGAGCATCTCTTCTCCAGCTCTATGCTTTCCAGCAGCTTCCTTTCTTCCCTATACCTGAATCAGGAAAAGAAAATAAAGCTCAATATTACTGCTATTGAAAATATATATGTCTTTGTGTTTTTTTTTCTTTTCTGTTCAATAACAATAAGAAACAGTACTATTGAGCAAATGAGTAAGAAAAGCTCTTTCACGCTCTGCTCAAGAGCTCATTAGGTCCAATTTGTGCATATGATGGTATTTTTCTACCAATGTTTTACCATTAACAATGCCAGTTTCACAATCTGCTTTGCTTAGACTTTTCTAAAGAAAGCATTTTTAAAGAGGCCTGTGTCCCTTTAATAGGTCCAAACATATAAAAAGTTTTAGACATGGAATTACCCTAGATGTCCCATACTTAAGTCCAACACTCCAAAGTTATTAATTCAGATGAGCATTAAAATGATTGAATATGAACACCTTGTCCAATCCCTTAAAAGAAAGAGTAAAGAGCTGACATATTTACAGTGATAAGTAAGTTGCTTCTCATTTCATATTTATTTCAAGAAAATTTTACCAATTCCAGAAATGTCAATAAGGGATGTACAGGTTGAATCTAATGGGTCTTCTGAATGCAAAAGAATTATAAATAATTCTGTACTGCTTGGATCCTACAACAGAATGGAGGATGGCCTTGAAGACAGAGGACCCTCCCCCCAAGTTGGAACCAACTTCAGTGAACATTTCTGTTTTTGTGCATCCCTTGAACATCCTTCTCTTACATGATTTGCCAATAGTTCTGTAGAGAGAGAGGGAGGCTTGGTTACAGCCTACTAAAAGGAATGATCAATCTCAGTAAGAAAAATGAAGTGAGGAACAAAGGAGAAATAGATCTATCCAGTGACAGTCAAAATGTCTCTGAGGGGGATACTGCAAGCATGTTACATGACAGAAAGAACTCAAGTCTTTCAAGTCGGTTGTATCTAATGTATACTTAGATGTCTTGCTGTTAAAGCTATACACTGTGCAAGACCACTGAAGAAACTGTGAAAGTACATGTCTCTGTCTTCTTTTATAAATCCTATTTATTCTGAATTGTTCTGAACCTAATAGTTTTAGAGGAAGTTGCCAGCATCCTCCCTTCCAGGTCTATGATCTTGGGTATATTCCTTCAAGTTCACATTCCCAAGTTCTTCACAAACAAAACAGGAATGATAACAGAAGCCACCTCATTGGGTAACCATATTAGATGATGCACGTAAGACACTGGCACTTATTAGATCCTCATAAGTAGTGAGGATCTACGTGTTAGAAAGAGAAGGAGGAGAAAACAGAAGACAGAATTGTTATTGTTATACTTTCTTTTAGATACTGTCTAGGTAGGAAAAAGCTGGAAGGATTTTGAATACCTGATTCTGATTGAGAAAATGCTAGGAAGGCAACATTATGCTTTTCAATTTGAAAACTGATGGGTTAAATATAGTCACTGTTGGAGACTGAATTATGGCCTCATAAAAGACACATTCAAATCTTAATCCATGCTCCTGTGGGTGTGAACCCATTGTAAATAGGATGTTCTAGTTTGCTAGCTGCCAGAATGCAATATACCAGAAACAGAATGGCTTTTAAAAGGGGGAATTTAATGAGTTGCTAGTTCACAGTTCTAAGGCCGAGAAAATGCCCCAATTAAAACAAGTCTATGGAAATCTCCAATCAAAGGCATCCAAGGAAAGATACCTTGGTTCAAGAAGGCCGATGAAGTTCAGGGTTTCTCTCTCAAGTGAGAAGGCACATGGCGAACACAGTCAGGGCTTCTCTCTCAGCTGGAAGGGCACAAGGCGAATACGGCGTCATCTGCTAGTTTTCTCTCCTGGCTTCTGGTTTCATGAAGCTCCCCGGGAGGCATTTTCCTTCTTCATCTCCAAAGGTTGCTGGCTCGTGGACTCTCTGCTTCGTAGTGTCACTCTCTCTGAATCTCTCATTCTCCAAAATGTTTCCTCTTTTATAGGACTTCAGAAACTAATTAAAACCCACTCAAATGGGTGGAGACATGTCATCCCTTAATCCAGTTTAACAACCATTCTTAATTAAATCACATCAACCAGGGAGATGATCTCATTAGTTTCAAACATACAGCATTGAGTAGAGATTATTCTACCTTTATGAAATGGGATTTATATTAAAACATGACTTTTCTTAGGGGGCGTACTTCCTTTCAAACCAGCACATAGGACTTTTTGAAGATGTCCTTCTTAGTTAAGTTATGGTCAAATTGAATCAGGGAGGGTCTTACTCAATATGACTAAAAGCTTTATAAAGAGAGGAAGTCAGAAGAAGCCAGGGAAATATCACCAAGTAATGGAGGACTGCCATCACCAGAATGCTATGATTCCAGGAGAAAATATGGCCTTGCTGACATCATGATTTTGAACCCCTAGTCTACAACACCATGAGAATAAATGTTTATTTATTCCCTAAATCAACCCACTGCGTGGTATTTGTCATAGCAGCTCTGGCAACTGAAGTCACTTTTTAACAAATGGAAAAAATAATTGGAGTACAACACATTGACATAGAGAAAATTTATTTTGTATCAGACAAATTGATACTTTCTTCAGATCACATTATTATATAATCAGAAAAGAAAAAATCTTTTGAAAATTGAATAAACACACTAGAAAAAGATTTTTAAAGAAAGCCAAAACAGTATAGATAGAAAATGTTCTTTAAAGCTAAATAATGGAATAAGAAAATATATGAAAATGAAGATTTATCTGTTATAGAATAGAGGAAGAAACTCAAAAGTTATGTGGAAATTTGGCTTGCAATATGAAGGAAAATGTTTTAAGAAGAGAAAGTAAGCAGCTCTTCGTGATTTAGTGAAAGTTTCCTTGGATTCCAAGGTTACAGGAAGGAAGGTAAACTAATCAGAAAGGAGGACTGTGAAAAACAATGGTAAGTGTGTCAAATGATGAGTTTTTAGAAGATGCTTCACCCTGGAAATTTACCACCCTTTTGAAGCCCCTCTTTCTGACTCACTGGTTTTAGTTTTTAATAAAGTCGAAGAGAAAGGATAGATGAGTAATGCTGTGAGTCAGAGGTTATTAAGAGTTATTTTTAAGAAAGGTGATATTAGATTGTAAAATCTTGGTAACCTTTAACATTTTATATTACCTGCTATTCTAAATTATTCTGAGAAAGTAACCAAGGATTACAGAAAAGTTGGTTGCTTCATATGCAGCATGCACTGTAAAGAAGCAAAAGTTGGCAAAAGGTTTAGGTGTTTTAAGAGCAGGGGCAAAGTATTAAGAAGTTTAATGTTACTAAGGCTTTATTTTCCCAGTTTAGGTCACTAAAAGAGTTGCTTTTAAAAGTACTGCAGTTATTTGTCATGTGCTATCAACCATATTAAACTATAATCTCTAGCCCTCTTTTCCTAGACTTAGTCCATGTGCTTCACTTTACATAATTCAACATGTTGCTTCATAATAGTTTTTGATAATTGCAAAACATATATGAGGACAGATGAGGTACCAATGTCAGCTTAACAATAAATCCTTTTTCACTATTAGTAAATATTGTTTATGCCTTTTGGAAGTATTCAATTGTTAGGATTTTGTATCTTTAACACATTCCTGTCAAAAGATCATAGCATCGATTGATGTTTAAAAGTTTGCAATGGCTGCCTAATCCAATTATTATGCCAGGTAGATTTTTGACTGGCAAAGGTTGTAGGTTTTGCATGATGGTGTAATATAACCAATAAAAGCCCATTGATCTAGTGTTAAACTGCTCTACTTACTGAATACCTAATGCCAATTCCTGACCAAATTGAAGTCTTTTCCAACATTTATTCTTTATTTTATAAGAATCTACACAGGATGGAACTTGAAAAGCAATTTATTTTATTATACACATTCATACACAGAGCTGCTCACAATAAATCCATATATATAAGTCCATTAAGTGGACACATCTACTTGTAAAAGAACCTGTTGCGCAAGATCAAAGAAAATCTGGGTCAGAATTTCATACCAATTCAGATCTTCAAAATGATAAGGTTAATTCCCAAAATAAAATGTATTGAATTGCAAAGCAAAGTTCATAAAACAATTTCACTATATTTTTAATTCCATGAAAGATTTAAGAAATAATTTCTCTGTTTTATAACATACCATCTATTAACTCAATGAAAGCAGGGTTTTAGAAATATTATAAAAAATGTTTTAGTATTCATTACTTTCTAAATGAATGAAAGGAAATTAATTTTATTATAACTTGGACTCTGAATCAAGCTTTCTTATGCCCATGCTCAAGTTTTAACTAAAATTTTATATATGAAATGCATAAAACTTAACCTATTTATTGATAAAACTGTTTCATATATATAGGTTTATGTATCAGGTATGTGTTTCACCTGACAATGGACTAGGAATCTGTTTAATGTTTATATGCCATGATAAGAAGTGAAAAATAATCCTTTTCATATTAAAACTCCCTAACTTCCCATGAAGAAATATTAATACTTTTTAAATTGAGAAAAAAAAGAGCTATCTGTTTGCCTTAGAAAACTTGGCAAAGCTAGAACTGTGAATAGATAAGGTGGCAATTAATGTGATATACCTCAAGGAAGCACAGGGACTTCCCAAAAATATAAATGCTCTTGCCTGGCTTTCATTCATTTTAACTTAATTCCTGCAAATCAGGACAACTGTTCAGGTTTTCAAGAAAATCCAGTAAAATTAAAATACTTTTGAAAGGAAAGGAACTGATTGTTATTACTGCTTTACAATATGCACTTTTAGATGTGTTTTATATTTAATTTAGTTGTTATGTATTTTAAGTTTATGCTTTATTTATTAGTTAACAAACGCAAGAAGAATAATAGAAAAGACCCTAACAAAGTAGTTCTCAGACGAAACCTAAGAGGAATAAAAAAGACCATCAATCCCGAATGCCAGCATGTTGACTAACCATATAGATGCTGTAAATTACCACCATAGAGAGAGGAGAATGGCAATGTCTTTATGATAAATATGCCACTTATTAATTTATCAGTACATTATTTTATGAAAAATATTCTGTTATATGATGTGAAGGATACACACAAATATCAAAGAACAACTCAGGGTAAGAGATTGCATATAAGCAAATATATTTGAAAGGTACTAATTACTCTAATGACTTTCCATAAACAGTAAAGTTATACTTGGCAGGATAAGTTGTCTGGGAGTTAGGGCATAAATGTTATTTTGAAATAAAAAAAGTAATGAGGGCAGGCCATGGTGGCTCAGCAGGCAGAGTTCTCGCCTGCCATGCTGGAGACCCGGGGTTCGATTCCTGGTGTCTGCCTGTGCTGGTTTGAAAACAAGTATGCCCCCTAAGAAAAGCCATGTTTTAATCAAAATATCATTTTGTAAAGGTAGAATAATTTCTATTCAATGCTGTATGTTTGAAACTGTGATCGGATCATCTCCCTGGTTGATGTGATTTGGTTAAGAATGGTTGTTAAACTGGATTAGGGGATGACATGTCTCCACCCATTTGAGTG
>PVIY010027997.1:0-33569 GCA_004026745.1 Myrmecophaga tridactyla | reverse complement strand
AAAATGATCTTCAATCTGGAATTCTGTATCTGGCCAAACTATTAATTAAGCATGAAGGCATCTCCAAAGGTCTGCATCTGAGCTCTGTGATGGCTCTTTTAAGAACTCCAGTAAATTAATCAAGACTCACCTTGAATGGGCTGAGTCACATCTCCATCTAATCAAAAGGTCATACCCACAGGTGGGTGTGTTACATCTCCATGGAAACAACCTAATCAAAGTCCCACTCTACACTATTGAATCAGGATGAAAAGAACAAGCCTTTTCTCAGGATGGAATTGTTGATCCCATGGTGCCAGGGCCCGACTCATCTCTGGGAGTCATCTCCATGTCGCCAGGGAGATTTTCACCTGTGGATGTCATGTCCCACTTAGGCAGCCATTTCTTTTAAACCCTGTTTAGTACTGTATGTTGGAATCTTGATTAAATTATTTTCATGGAGATGTGACTCGCCCAATTGTGGGTATTAACCTTTGACTGGCAGGAGATGTGACTCCACCCATTTCAGGTGGGTCTTGATTGGTTTACTGGAATCCTTTAGAAGAGGAAGCATTTTGGAGAAAGCTTCAGAACAATGACTGAGCCATGAGAGAGCCGGGAGAGAGCCATGAGAACCATGAGAGCCTATACAGCCAGAGACCTTTGAAGATGAAGAGGGAAAACGCCTCTGGGGAGCTTCATGAAACAAGAAGCCTGGAGAGAAAGCTAGCAGATATCGCCATGTTCGCCATGTACCTTTCCAGTTGAGCATGAAACCCTGAACTTCACTGGCCTTTTTTGAGTGAAGGTAACCTTCTGTTGGTGCTTTAATTTGGACATTTTTATAGACTTGCTTTAATTTGGAGATTTTCTTGGCTTTAGAACTGTAAACTAGCAACTTAATAAACTCCCCCCTTTAAAAGCCATTCCATTTCTGGTGTATTGCATTCCAGCAGCTTACAAACTAGAGCACCGGTGTTCTCACATAAACTGTGGAAACAAACCTTCAAGCCATTCTCCACATATAACCAGAATGATGCTTCCAAAATATCGATCTGATTGCATTACTCTCTGGCTTAAAATTCTTCAACAACTGGTTAAATAAATTCTAGGATATTTATAAAAACAAAATATTCTATAGTTGTTTGAAATCATGAGGCAGAGCTCTTTGTACTATATAGAAAAACCTCAAAGAAGTACTATTAAATGAAAAAGCAAAGTTCAGAACAGTATCTTTAAAAAGGGGTAGAGGATTCAGCAGCAACAGGTGAAATGGTCCTACCTGCCTCTACCCCAGGAACAATTTGTTCCCATAACCAAGGAGCCAGGCCACACCAAAGACCCGGTAGCACTGAGTTTCCTGAACCAGTCTACCCCAACATCCCACAGCCAGACCAATCCAAGATCCTACAGCAAGATCCCTCAACGGTCACTCCAGCCCTAGCCCAGCAGAAGATCAAGCAGAATTAATGCCGCCCACAGCAATGTCCTTGAGCTGGCCACCTTCTTCAAATCTGCTTTTGTGTCTTAATTGCTTCTATACCTTGTAATCAGTGTGTGTTGTCACCCTGAGTGAAAATCCTCTCTTTTTTGTATCCTAAAAATATGCGCTCTGAAACTTACTCTTATAAGACACTGAAGAGTCCTTTGGACCTCTGAATTAAGCAAAGGGTCTTAATAGCTTTACTGGTTTGCAGCGGTCTAGGGTTCACCTGAAGGGGATTCTGGATGAGAATAAATCCATGTTACCTACTCTGCCCTATTAAATCACTTTTTATTCTAAAAAAGGGGGGGGGTAGGAGAATAAATATAGTGGAATCTCAAAAAAAAATTGAAGAAGAGGGAACACTACCTAACTCATTCTATGAAGCTAATATCACTCTAATACAAATCAAAGGAGAAAACCACATGAACAGACAAAAGAATAAATGGAGATAAAAATGGAAAAATATAAGCAGGATCTCAAGAAAATGGCTGACAACACATAGCACACAAATATACACATCTTGGGTGTCCCAGAGGGAAACGAGAAGGGAAAGTGCCAGGAAGAATATTCAAAGAAATAATGGTTGAAAATTTCCCAACCCTTATAAAAGACATAAACATGCAAATCAAAGAAGACCAATACACCCAAACAGTATAAATCCAAACAGACCCACTCCAAAAAACATACTAATCAGACTGTCAAACGCCAAAGAGAAGGAGAAAATTTTGAAAGCAGTGAGAGAAAAGTGATTCACCACATATAAGGGAAGCTACATAAGACTAAGGGCTGATTTCTCATTAGATACAATGTAGGCAGGAAGGCAGTGGCATGATATATTTAAGACAGTGAAAGAGAAAAATTGCCAGCCAAGAATTCTTCACCCAGCAAAACTGTCCTTCAATACAACCATGTGACGATGTTGTGGGCCACTGATTGTGCACCAGGTGTGGAGTTTGTATGTTAAGAATCTTTGTGTTTGGGTGGGCCGCAGTGGCTCAGCAGGCAACAGTGCTTGCCTGCAATGCCAGAGAACCCGGGTTTGATTCCTGGTGCCTGCCCATGTTAAAAAAAAAAAGAATCTTTGTGTTTATATGTCGTTTTATCAATAAAAAAGAAAGAAAGAAAGTGTTCTAATGTTAACTGTGGTCATGAATGTGCAACTCTGTGAATATACAAAAAGCTACTGATTGTACACTTTGGATGGATTGTATGGTATGTGTATGTATCTCAATAAAATGTTTGCTTTTAAAAAAATGGAGTGCTTAAAATATTCACAGATAAACAGAAGCTAAGAGAGTTCTTTAATAACAGATTGGCACTATGAAGAACTACTAAAGTGAGTTCTACTGGATGAATTGAAAAGAGGAGAGAATGGTCCGGAGGAGAGTACAGAATTGAAAAGTATTAGTAAGGGTAACTTAAAGGATAAAAAGAGAGAGGAAAAAAATAGATTTGACAAATAAAAACCAAAGGATAGAGTGGGCTATAGTGGCTCACTAGCAGAGCTCTCGCCTGCCATGCTGGAGACCTGGCATCCCAGTGCCTGCCCATGTGGAAAAAAAATAAGACAAAACAAAGGGTAGGGTGGGCCACAGTGGCTCAGCAGGCCGAGTTCTCACCTGCCATGCTAGAGATCCAGGTTTGATTCTCAGTGCTTGCCCTTGAGGAAAAAAAAAAAGGAAATTTGGAAAAAACCAAAGGATGAATCAAGAACTGCCTTACAGTAATAACTCTGAATGCTAACGGATTAAACACCCCAATCAAAAGACACAGATTGGCAGAATGGACTAAAAAATGATTCCTCTATATGCTGTTTACAAGAAACTCATATTAAACTGAAAGATACTGATAAGTTGAAAGTAAAAGGATGGAAAAGATATTCCATGCAAGTAGTAACCAAAAGAAAACTGGAAGAGCTATACATCTATCAGACAAAATAGACTTTAAGGGCAACAATGCGATGAGATAAAGATGGACACTATATAGTAATAATGGCAATTCAATAACAAGAAATAACAATCATAAATATCTATGCTCTGAATTAAGGTCCCCCAAAGAACAAGAGGCAAACACTGGCAAAACTGAAAGAAATAATAGGTGACTCTACTATAAAAGTGGGAGAATCCAACATACCCCTTTCTCCAATAGCTAGAAAAACTAAACAGAAGATCAATAAAGAAATGGAGAACTTAAATAAATGAAATAAATGAACTAGATCTAACAAGCATATATAGAACACTGTATCCCATAACAGCAGGATACATATTCTTCTCAAGCGCTTATGGAATATTCTCAAGAATAGACTATATGCTGGGGCACAAAACAGGTCTTCATAAATTTAAACAGATTGAAATTATACAATGTACTTCTCTGATCAAAACAGAATGAAGCTGGGGTGGGCCACGGTGGCACAGCAGGCAAGAACGCTTGCCTGTCATGCCAGAGGACCTGGGTTCGATTCCCGGTGCCTGCCGATGTAAAAAAAAAAAAAAGAATAGAATGAAGCTGGAAATCAGTAAAATGCAGAACCAGAATATGCACAAATACATGGAAGCTAAACAACACACTCTTAAATAATCAGTGGGTCAAAGAGGAAATTGCTAGAGAAATCAGTAAATATCTCAAGACAAATGAAAATGAGAACCCAGCATATCAAAACATATGAGAAGGGCTGCTAGTAAATAGCCAGGAACCAACTGGAATAACTGTTTGGGGGGCTCCCATGATTGGATACACATCAAACACCAGTTGGAAAAAGGTGAAGGGGCGAAGAACTGTAAGTCTCCCAGGCTGTGGAAGCTGGCACCCCTCCCCCACTATCCCAGCCAGCTGTTCTAGAGTTACTTTCCTGTGGGAAAAAGAAGTGGTCTCTACTACGAGCAAGGGAAGGTAGATCAACCAAGCTCCGAATGCTGAATTAATTAAAAAATTTGGACAGATGAATACAAGCTCTGAGCACAGATAAACATGGAGTAAGTATAAAAGGAACCTGGCCGCAGAAATCCCAGAATGAGCTGAGACTCAGCATCAAGGGATTGAGAAAAACCCTAGAATGAGCTGAAACTCAGTATCAAGGGATTGAGAAAGCCTTCTAGACCAAAAGGGGGAAAAGTGAAATGAGACAAAGTGTCAATGGCTGAGAGATTCCAAACACAGTCCGGAGGTTATCCTAGAGGTTATTCTTACACATTAAGTAGATATCACCTTGTTATTCAAGATGTAATGGAGAGGCTGGAGGGAACTGCCTGAAAATGCAGAGCTGTGTTCCAGTAGCCATGTTTCTTGAGGATGATTGAATAATGATTTAGCATTCACAATGTGACTGTGTGATTGTGAAAACCTTGTGTCTGATGCTCCTTTTATCTACCCTGTCAACATATGAGTAGAACATATGGAATAAAAATAAATAATAGGGGGAACAAAAAAGAAATCCTAAAAAAAGGAACCTGGCCGTATTTCCTAAGCAGAGAGGAGGTAAGGGTGATAGAAAAAAACAAACAGAGACTTTTAGAGATGGCCAAGCCCAAAATACTAAAAAAAGGCTGTGCCCTCTCCCCCTCCCCAAAAAAAGGACATACAGAGCTGGGTACCAACTCCAGCTCTTGATTGGCAAACCCAAGGGACTGGGGTCTGGCTCTGAGAAGGATTTTTTTCTATTCTTTTCTCTTTTCTATTTTTTACTTTTTAGCCACCCATTAAATCAAGCAGCAGGCATTCTCAGGTTTAAGCACTGCCCCAAGCAAGAGTTAAGGTGTGTCTGAGAAAAAAAGTAACTAGTAAGGTGAAAAAGATAATTCCCTAATGGGTGAATCTTCCCCAAGAAAAAGGTTTAGGGGCATAGCCCAGCAAAAGTGGTGACTCTCATTTAGAGAATTCAGACCTGAGAGTCTGGAAAACAGAAACAGCTTAGGCCCATGTTCTACCTCACTCTCTGTCTCAACCACACCCCTGGCAGGGACAGGATTTGTTGAAAATTAAAGGCACTGCAACACTTCACACTGATGGGGAGCTGCGGGCTGACAAGCACCACCCACTGGACAGGATAGGAAACACACAGTCTAGATGGTTCCCAGGAAAGACTGGAAATCTGCTGGGTCTCATCCTCAGGAAACCTTGATGGTTAGACCCTTTATTCTAAGTCCTGGGCTTGTCTTGGTGGGCAAAATCTGATTTGGGTAGATCCTATCTGACAGGGAAAGATCCAGAAAAATAGGGGCTGAAAAATCCTGATCAGTTAAACAGAAGCTATGCTAGAGATCTAAAATAAGTTGAACTGACCATCAAAGAACAGACAGAACAAGATAGAACAACCAACAAGAAAATCCTAGGTAAAAGAAAGAAAATGATCTACAGAAAAATAATCAAGGAAATCAGATGTCTAGACACCAGCAAAAAAATCACGAGTCATACTAGGAAGAAAGAAGATATGGCCCAGAGAACAGACTAACACTTCAAATGAGATACAAGAGTTGAAACAACTAATTAAAGATATTTTTAGGAATCTAAATCAAATAAAAAATTAAATCAATGAGTTGGAGGAGTATATGTAAAAAGAGATGAAGGATATAAAGAAGACACTGGGTGAACATAAAGAAGAACCAAAAAGCTTGAAAAAACAAGTGGCAGAACTTTGGGGAATGAGGAGCACAAAAGAAGAAATAAACAACACAACGGAGACAAACAACAGCAGGTTTGAAGAGGCAGAAGAAAGGATTAATGAACTAGAGGACAAGACATCTGAACTCCTACACACAAAAGAACAGATAGGGAAAAGAATGGAAAAATATTAGCAGGGCCTCAGGGAATTGAATGACAATATGAAGCACATGAATATATGTATTATGGGTGTCCTAGAAGAAGAAAAGGGAAAAGGGGAAGAAAGAATAACAGAAGAAATAATCACTGAAAATTTCCCAACTCTTAGGAAAGACATAAATTTACAGATCCAAGAAGTGCAGAGTACTCCAAACAGAACAGATCTGAAGGACATATCCTAAGACAGTTACTAATCAGACTGTCAAGTGTCAAAGACAAAGAGAGAATTCTGAAAGCAGGAAGAGAAAAACGATCCACTAAATACAATGGAAGCTCAGTAAGATCATATGCGGATTTCTCAACAGAAACCATGGTGAGAAGGCAGTGGTATGTTATATTTAAGACACTGAAAGAGAAAAAACGCCAACCTTAATTCTATATCTGGCAAAATTGTCCTTCAAAAATGAGGGAGAATTTAAAATATGTTCAGACAAACAGACACTGAATTTGTGAACAAGAGACCTGCAATACTAAAATACAAGAAATACTAAAAGGAGCACTAAAGGCAGATAGGGAAAGACGAGAGAGAGAGATTTGGAGAAGAGTGTAGAAATGAAGACTATTCATAAGGGCAAAATGGGAGCTTGTATGTGTGAGTTTGAGTATGACTGAATGAGGAAGGCTAGGGTTCCTCATGTATGGCACCAGAAGGAAAGACAGACGATAAAAACTGGGACTTGAAAAAACAAAGAAACAAACTGTAACTGTATAACTTAGCAAAACTCAGAGTGAACTATGAAGGCGATTTAACGTACAAATATAAAAAAGTGTTTACATGAGGGAGAACAAATGAATGTCAACATGGCAAGGTGTTAAAAATGGGATGGCTATGGAAAAAATATAATCAGTGTAAACTAGGGTCTAAAGTTAACAGTAACATTGTAATACGCTTCCATTAGTTGTAACAAAGGCAATATACCAAAGCTTAAATCAATAAGAAGGGGATATAAGGGAGGTGTATGGGATTCTTGGTGTTGCTGTTGTTTCTCCTTATTTTATTTTTTTAATCCTTTTTTTTTTCCTTATCTTCTTTACTTGCAGAAGAAATGAAAATGTTCTCATTTAGACTGCGGTGATGAATACATAACTATTTGACTATACCAAGTCATTGATTGTTTATTTAGGGTGAACTGTATGGTGTTTGGATAAATTGTTTCAAAAACGAACAGCAAGATACAAGCACTGGAGAAAATGTGGAAACAGATGTACCTATTCATTCTTGTTAGGGAAGTAGAATGGTGCATGCCCACTGGAGGGCAGTGTGGTGGTTCCATAGAAGACTAAGTATACGGGTGCCACACGATCCTGCAACCACATCATTAGGATATACTTGGAGGAATTAAAAGCATTTGCACACTGGTATTTATGGTGGCAGTATTCAAGATTTGCAACAGATGGAGGTGACTAAGAGTACATTAACTGACTAATGGAATGGCAAAATGTGCTGTATAATACAACTGCATACTGAGCAGCTGAAAGAAGGAATGAAATTGTGAGGTATGCAACCAAGTGAATGAATCTTGAGGACATTATATTGAGTAAAATAAGCCAGAAACAAAAAGACAAATATTGTAAGCCTCACTAATATGGACTAACTATAATGTGAAAACCTTGAGAATTGAATTTGAGAGCATAGGTTATCAGGAGACAGAAAGTGGGAAGAGATTGGACAATTGATAAAGAAGTACAAAATGTTTCAGTACGGCTTATTGTAAAGGTTCCTAGACTGTAGACTCTTACAGTCGTCACATCTATTCCTCTAGTTTTCATCATTATTCCTAAATTCAGAGATGTTGAGCTTTTTGTGTATAACCTGGGTGTTCCCTGGAGGTTAGGGTATGTGTCAGACACCTGATATTCAGAGTTAGATTTTTTCAGCTCTGAAAGTTGGTATTATCCCATACAGCAAGTATTAAAAAACTGAAAAAAAGACCAGACTTCAATTAGAGATATGAATGCAGCTGATCTGGCTAAGACTAAGGTAAATCAGAATATAGGGTAAAGGATGATACTGACTATATTTTAAAACTTCAACTTCTGTATGAGACCAAAGGAAGAAATGTTTATTTGGTACAAAATCATATTTTCTGAAGCACACCTGTATGGTCAGTTTACTCAGGGAACATAATTACATGGAACCTTAAATAGGGAAAGAGATCTTGTTATTTTGACAGGTTAATGTAATACTCTGATACATCCCAGAGTAATTTGGGCAGGAAATTAAAAAGTACTTGCAAAGTACCTTTGAGGGACTAGTGAAAATTGTGCAAATATTGAACTTCCCCACCTGGGGAATTCCTGATATTCTCACAAGCATTAGGGACTTCCAATGTAATAAGCTAAGCCCTCAATCTTGGAGCTTGCCCTTATAAAACTTATTCCTGCAAAAGAGAAGTTAAGTCTATTTATAATTATGCCTAAGAGCCACCCCTAGAGAACCTCTTTTGTTGCTCAGATGTGGCCTCTCTCCCTAAGCTAACTCGGTACAAAAAGTCACTACCCTCCCCGCTATGTGGGACATGACTCCTAGGAACAAGCCTGGCTCTGGCACTGCAGGATTCACAAAGCTTTCTTGACCAAAAGGGGGAAAAGCAATAAAATTAAGTTTCAGTGGCTAAGAGATTTCAAATAGAGTCGAGAGGTCATTCTGGAGGTTATTCTTATGTATTATGTAGATATTTCTTTTTAATTTCTAGTTTATTAGAATAGCTAGAAAGAAGTACCTGCAACTGTGGAACAGCAATCCAGTAGTCTTAATTCTTGATGACTGAATGTATAACTATAAGGCTTTTATGGTGTGATCGTGTGACTGTGAAAACTTTGTGACTGATACTCCCTTTGGTGTATAAGCAGGTGAGTGAGAAAATAAAGACAAAAAATAAATAATAGGGGGGATAAGGTGTAGAGGATGTTTCAGATGCTCTTTCTCCTTTTCTTTTTTTCTTGGAGTAATGAAAATGTTCTAAAATTGATTGTGATGGTGACTGCAAAACTACATGACTATACATAATACATATATCCCAATAAAACTGCATTAAAAAAACTTATGGGCTGCAGCAAAGGCAGTGCTCAAAAGGAAATTTATACTTATAAATGCCTACATTAAAAAGAAGGAAAGAGCTAAAATCAACGACCTAACTGGAGAAAGAACAGCAAACTAATCCCAAAGCATGCAGAAGGTAATAACAAAGAGTAGAGCAGAAACTGATGAGATAGAGAATCAAAAAAAAAAAAAAAAAAACCCAGAAAGATCAATAAAACCAAAAGTTTATTTTTTGAGAAGATCAATAAAATTGACAAACCATTAGCTAATCTGACAAAGACAAAAAGAGAAGCTGCAAAGAAATAAAATCAGAAATGGGGGGGGGCATTACCATGAACACCAAAGAAATAAAAAAGTTCGTTAAGTGGTTACTATGAATATCCGTTTGCCAACAAGTTAGACAACTTAGATGAAATGGACAACTTCCTACAAACACGTGAACAACCTACACTACTAGAGATGAAACAGAAGACCCCGACAAACCAATTACAAGTAAAGAGATGAAATTAGTCATCAAAAACAAGGCAAAGCCCAGGACCGGATGGCTTCAGAGGCAAGTTTTACCAAGTGTTCCAAAAGAATTAATACCATTCCTGCTCAAACTCTTCAAAAAAATTGAAGGAGAGGTGTTTTAGTTTGCTTAAACTGCTAGTATGCAATACACCCAAAATGGGTTGGCTTTTTCAATGGAGATTTATTAGTTTACAAATTATAATTCTAAACCCATGGAAATGTCCAAATTAAGGCATCAACAAGAAGATACCTTCACTAAAGAAAGCCTGATTGTGTTCGAGTTCCTCTGTCACATGAGAGGGCACATGGTGGCACCTGCTGGCCCTTCTTTCCTGAGTTGGTTTCAAAAATGGCTCTCTCACCTCCTGTCAATCCTTCTTGTTTCTGCTGAAGTGTTTTCTTTCTTAGCTTCTCTAAACTCTCTTCTTAAAGGGCTCCAACAAGTGGACTAAGACCCACCTTCAATAGGTCCCATGCAGGCGGCGGCAGTGCCGATATGGAGCAGGTGGCTGCTCCTTAGCCCCAGCTCACACTGTTGCCTAGGGCACCCCAGGAGCTCTGTGGGGCTCTGTGGGGTCTCAGGTCCAGAGATCACTGGGGCCCTGCGAGGCCTGCACTGCATGGATGGCTGTGCTTACGCGACCTGCGCTCAGTCTCCTGTTCCTCCTCCTGGTTGCCACTCTTAGTAGCCAAAAGGAGGCCCAGACCACACACGGAAGGACAATCCTTAAGGCCATCCAGAACGGCATTCACAAGATAGACACGTACCTGAATGCTGCCTTGGACCTCCTTGGAGGCAAGGACAGGCTGTACAGGTACAAGTACAGTGACGGATCTAAGCCTTTCCCACGTTTAGGTTATAAACCCTCCCCATTGAATGGAAGTGGCTCTCCACTGTTTGCTGTTCACCTTAACATTGGCATCCCCTCTCTGACAAGGTGCTGTAACCACCATGACAGGTGCTATGAGACATGTAGCAAAGGCAAGAACTGACTGGGAAGAGGAGTTCCAGAACTGCCTCTCCAGATCTGCCAAAATATGCAGAAAACACTAGGACTAGCACAGCATGTCCAGGCATGTGAAACAATAGTGGAGCTTTTGTTTGACAGTGTTATACATTTAGGCTGTAACCATACCTGGACAGCCAATGAGCCGCATGCTGGGGTCATTAGGAAAAAAAAAATCCAATCTCTAAAGATGCTGATGGCTGGTTACAGTTGATGAGGACAGGAAAACATACCCTCAGACAAAGAACTAGTGTGTTTACAGAATAAAGCTGCCATATTTTGTGAAAGGATTATGGTAAGCACTTATAAGTATTTATTTCTTGACATTAAATCCTCAAGCTAAAAAAAAAGAAGAAAAGTGGGGGGTTGGTGGGGAGGTCATGCCTTCCCTCCCAGGTATCTTTCTGGGTGATGCTACCTTAGCATGCCAAATTGTCTCAACCCAGCCCAAAAAGAGGTGTGTGTTAAAAGGACAGACTTTTTGAAAAGTGAAGGTCTGCAACTCAGTAATTGTAGCTATATTTATTACAAAGGAGGTCAAATGTAAAAGTTTATGATAAGATATACTCAACATTATCAACATTAACTTATCTAAAAATATGGGAAAATGCTCCCTTAGATATTTGTTTACTGTGAAATTTTTAAAATACTTACACTTTTATGCCTGGAAGGATCTAACCTCTGTCTCTATTTTAATTGCACATAATATGCTACTTCTTTATAACCCATTTAGCATATGAATATGCCATGTTGCTCTTAATGACAGGACTAGTTGTACAGACAGGTTTCCAGGTATGTTTCTCTTGTAAATTTGGAACCTATTACCTGGTAACATCTCAGGGAGAAAAACCAGGGCATATATGTATTATGTAAAATGCACAGATGATGTGAACAAGATTGGGAAGTACAATCACTTCCATTTTACGAACCCAGTTATATGACAGATGTCATATTTTGCTATAATCTTTGCCACAACTGGATAAAAGATAGGTTTAATGAGACAAATGAAAAGTTGTTTAACATAATACACTTCAGAACTCTATATACTATAATGTTTGCTGTTTATTCCCTAGCATTTGGTCCAGATTCTGGGATTTTTAAAAAATATCCATTAGTGGGTTTAGTAAAAATTGTTTCAAATGATGTTATTTTAATTTTTAACTGCGGAGTAAAAAGTAATAGATACAATAGGGCAAGATACCAAGAGTTAACGTTAAAACTAAATCTCTTAACTGACATTAGTGAATAAACTTGGAGAATTTCATTGGTAACAGAGACCATCAGGAGATAGAAATAGGGTAAGATATTGGGTAATTGGAGCTGAAGGGATACAGATTGCACAACAGGACTGATTGTAAAAACTCAGAAATGGATAGCACAATACTACCTAACTGTAACACAATTATGTTAAAGCACTGAATGAAGCTGAATGTGAGAATGATAGAGGGAGGAGGGCTGGGGACACAAATGAAATCAGAAAGAGAGATAGATGATAAAGACTGAGACGGTATAATCTAGGAATGCCTAGAATATATTATGATAGTGACTAAATGTACAAATTTAAAAAATTGTTTTAGCATGAGGAAGAACAAAGGAATGTCATTACTGCAGGGTGTTGAAAATTGATAGTAACTAATATTTTAAAATTTTAACTTATGTGTGAGACTAAAGCAAAAAAATGTTCATTTGGTACAAAATTTATATTTTGACTAGTGCATTTCCTAATATAACTTATGTAGACAGCTTAACTGAACACCATAAATACATGGAACCTTGACTAGGGCATGAGATTTTGTTGGTTTGTCCAGAGTGATGCCCCGATAAATCCCAGAGTGATTTGAACAGTGAGTAAAAAAGTATTTGCAAAGACTCCTTAGGGGAATGGTGAAAAAGGGGGAAAATTCAACTTCTGCAAGCTGAATTCTTGATACTCTCATAAGCAGTGGGGACAACCAAAGCTATAGGCTGAGCCCCCAATCTTGGGGTTTGTTTATATGAAACTTAACCCCACAAAGGATAGGTCAAGTCTACTTAAAATCAGGCCTTAGAGTCACCCCCAAGAGAACCTCTTTTATTGCTCAGATGTGGCCTCTCTCTCCAGCCAACACAACAAGCAAACTCACTGCCTGTCTACATGGGACATGACTTCCAGGGGTGTGGATCTTCCTGGCAACGTGGAAATCCTAGAATGAGCTGAGACTCCGCATCAAGGGATTGAGAAAACCTTCTTGAGCACAAGGGGGAAGAATGAAATGAGACAAAATAAAGTGTCAATGGCTGAGAGATTCCAAACAGAGTCAAGAGGTTATCCTGGAAGTTATTCTTACACATTAAATAGATATCCCCTTGTTATTCAAGATGTAATGGAGAGGCTGGAGGGAACTGCCTGAAAACGTAGAGCTGTGTTCCAGTAGCCATGTTTCTTGAAGATGATTGTATAATGATGTAGCTTTCGCAATGTGACTGTGTGATTGTGAGAACCTTGCGTCTGATGCTCCTTTTATCTACCTTATCAACAGATGAGTAAAACATATGGAATAAAAATAAATAATAGGGGGAATAAATGTTAAAATCAATTTAGTAGATTGAAATTCTAATGATCAATGAAAGGGAGGGGTAAGGGGTATGATATGTATAAATTTTTTTTTCTGTTTTCGTTTTATTTCTTTTTCTGAATAGATGCAAATGTTGTAAGAAATGATCATGATGATGAATATGCAACTATGTGATGATATTGTGAATTATTGATTATATATGTAGAACGGAATGATCAAAACAGGAATGTTTGCGTTTGCTTGGTGTTTTTTGGTATTTAAAAAAATAAATTAAAAAACCCCCGTCAGTTTGCAACTTGTTATCAGTATTTCATATTTATCAATTACAATGTTAAATACACAATGAGGTAACTTTTAAATTTAGTATTAATTCTTAGATCTTCTTAGCAGCCCTGCTGTTGGCTTTCTCAAGAAAACACAGAGCCTTTGTAAAATATTTGATCTGTTGTCATAGATTATATACAAAATTAGAAGCAATTTTTATATGTTCAAATTTTATAAAACTAAGTTTTTTATTGTGGAATAATTTTATATTTACAGAAAAGTTGTGAAGATAATACATAGAGTTTCTGTATTCTCTCACCCAGTTTCCCATTTATGTAACTATGAAATGTTTTTCAGAAACAAAGACGTCAGCATAGGTAATTAAAAAAAAAAAAAGGCCCACCCAACAATAGGTCTGTCCCTACAAGACTGAAGTAAAAGAACGTGTCTTTCTTGGGGGTACATAACTGTTTTAACAATTTCAAACCAGCAGAGTACCTAAAATATTCAACTAACTAGGAATTAATTTAACCAAGGATGTAAAGCACTTGTACACAGAAAACTACAAAACACTGCCAAAAAAAAATCAGAGAAGACCTGAATAAACGGAGACATTCCATGTTCACAGACTGGAAGGCTGAATGTTGTTAAGATGTCATATCTACCCAAACTGATCTATAGATTGAATGCAATACTGATAAAAATTCCAACAACCTTTCTCGTAGAAATGGAAAAGTTAATTATCAATTTTATTTGGAAGGGGAAGGGGCCTCGAACAGCCAAAAACATCTTGAGAAAGAGAAATGAAGCGGGAATTTCCTGACTTAAAAGCATATTATAAAGCCACAGTGGTCCAAACAGCATGGTTTGGCATAAAGATACACATATGGATCAATGGAATCAAATTAAGACTCAGAAATAGTCCATCAGATCTATGGTCAAGTGATTTTTTTATAAGACTCCCAAGCCCACTCAATTGGGATGGGACAGTCTCTTCAATAATTGGTGTTTTGAGAACTGGATATTCATAGCCAAAAAAAAGAAAGAAAGAAAGAGGATCCCTATGTTAGTTTGCAAGCTGCTAGAATGTGATATACCAGAACTGAAACAGCTTTTTAATAGGGGAATCTAATAACTAACAAGTTTATAGTTCTCAGTCTATAAAAATGTTCAAAGTAAGACATCCAGGAAAAGATACCTCAATTCAAGGAAGACTGATGGGTCAGGAACATCTCTGTCAGCTGAGCCATCGTGTGGCTGGCATCTGCTGGTTCCTTGCTCTTGGGCTCTGTTGCTTTCAGCCTCTGTTCCTGTGTGGGTTCCTTACTTTGTTTATCTAGGGCTGGCTTTCATCTTTTGGCTTCCCGGCTCTCTCTAGGGTTCTGGGTTGCTTAACTTCTCACAGTGATATCTGCTGGGCTCCAAACATCTCCAAACATCAGCGTCCCTGTTTGGACGCAACTGTTCTCCAAGCATCTACACCTACTCTCTCTTGGCTCTAAGGCTTCTGTTGTTTCTGTCATTTCTGACTATCTCTAAAATGTTTCCTCTTTTAAAGGATTCCAGTAAGCTAATCAAAAGCCACCTGGAATGGATGGAGTCATATCTTCATTTAATCAAAAGGTCACCCCCACATTGGGCACACCACATCTCTGTGGAGATAATCTAATCAAAACCTTCTAACCTATAGAATTGGATTAGGATTAAAAACAGCTGCCTCCACAAAATTGGATCAGGATTAAAACAGGCTTTTCTGGGGTACATAATACTTTCAAACCAAAGCAACCACTACTTCACACCCTATTCAAAAATTAACTCAAAATGGATCAAACATGTAAATATCCAATACCTGAAGCTTCTAGAAGAGTGTACGGAAATATCTTCAAGATCTAGTGATAGGTGGTAGTTTCTTAGACTTTATACTCAAAACACAAGCAATGAAAGAAAAAGTAAATAAATGGGAACTCCTCAAAATCAAATACTTCAGTGCTTAAAGGATTTTGTCAAAAGGGTGAAGGGCAGTGTAACGGTGGCTCAGTGGCAGAATTCTTGTCTGCCATACCAGAGACCCAGGTTTGGTTTCCCGTGGTGCCCACGCAAAAAAAAGGGTGAAAAGGTGACCAACTCAATGGAAGAAAATATTTGAAAACCACATATCTGATAAGGGTTTGATAGCCAGTATATATAAAGAAATCTTTCAACTTCAACAGTAAAAAGACAAACAACCCAATTTAAAAATAGGCAAAAAACATGAATAGACATTTCTCCAAAGAAGAGATACAGAATAGTAAGAGGCACATGAAAAGAGGCTCATATTCACTAGCTATTAGGGAAATGCAAATCAAAACCACAAGGAGATATCTCACACCTACTAGAATGGCCACTATTAAATGGAAACTACAAGTTTTGTGGAGGATGTGGAGAAATAGTAACACTTATTCACTGCTAGTGGGAACGTAAAATGGTACAGTCACTGTGGAAGACAGTTTGGTGGTTTCTTAGGATGCTAAATACAGATCTGGCAATCCTGCTACTACATACATATTCAGAAGAACTGAAAGCAGGGATGTGAACAGACATTTGCACACCAATGTTCATAGAGACATTATTCACAATTGCCAAAAGACAGAGGCAACCCAAGCACCCGTCAACTGATGAATGGATAAACAAATTGTGGTATATGCATGCAATGGCACATTATTCAGCTGTAAGAAGAAATAAAGTCTTGATGTATGTGGCAAATTGAATGAACCTTACATTATGTTTGTTAAATAAACTTGACACAAAAGGACAAATATGAAATGCTCACCTGCCACGTGGGAGACCCGACCCATATAACACCACTGGCCCATATAACACCCCCCCCAATGGACAAATTCTATATGAACTCACTAATATGAACTAAACATAATGAGCAAACTCATGAAGTGAATATCTAGAATATAGGTTATCAGAAGATAGAATGAAGATAAGAATGGGGATCTTTGATGCTTAAGTTGTGCAGAATTCTTAAATAAGGTTGACTGTAAATGTTTAGAAATGGATAGAGGTGTGGTAGCATATTATCATGTGTATAAATAACAGTGCTGAATCATGGGTGTGAGTGTAACTGAACGGGGATGCTTAGGGTTGTATATATTACCTGAAGGAAAGATGGAGGATGAAACAAGGGACTGTAAAACACAGTGAACCCTGTTGCGGATAATGAAGGTCGCTGATAGTATAAATACAAGAATGTTCTTCTATGAATTAGAAAAAATGCATGTCACAACTAGAAGATGATAATAGTAGGATGGTACATGGGGAAAAAAACACCTTTTGCAAACTGCACACTATAGTTAACGGTAATATCTTAATATTCTACCATCAATTGTAACAAAGGTACGACACTGATGTCAATAATAGAGGGGTAAAAGGAGGCATCAGGCTTTTCTTTTCTGAGCTATGAAAATGTTCTAAAATTGATTACAGTGATGAAAGCACAGCTCTGTGAATATACTGAGAGTCAATAATTGTACAGATTGGACGGATTGGATGGTGAGTGAATAAAACTTTAAAAATTAAAAATAATGAAAGAAACACAAAGTTCAATAGAATAAGTAATTCGAGAACAATTAGTATTTTAAAAAGATCACTGCCTACATATTAATTACATTATAGCATTTGCCTACACAGACAAGTGAATTCACAATATAGTGGAATACAAGTAACATATTTTCTTCCTTTTGCTTTTATAATGTACTCCAGTGAGCATGTATTACTTTTGTAAGAAGTTACTTTAGAAAGAATAGAAAGCAAATACCAATCTTTCTTCAAGGCTTAAGAAAGGAGTAGCACAAGAGCTCAGAGGAAGCCTGGTAGTTGAGGAGATACATTTTATGAAATATTTACTTATTTACATTTTATATAGTAAAATATGTGTACAAAAAAAAGGAATAAATTTCAAGGTACATTGTTAACAAGTAATTATAGAACAGATTTCAAAGTTTGGTATGGGTTACAGTTCCACAATTTTAGAATTTTCCTTCTAGCTGCTCCAAGACACTAGAGACTTTTTAAAAGAGATATCAATATAAATGGTTCAGCAGTCGTACTCATTTGTTAAATCCTATCTTCTCTGGTATAACAACTCCTTCTCCTTTGATCTTTCTCCTGATATTTAGGGGTATTTGGACTATGCTCTTTCTAACTTTTTCATGTTGGAAAAGGTTGTTGATAATACAGGATAGAGGTATGGAACTAGCTGATGTTCTGGAGGAGCTAGCCCCTCTGGTTTCAGGATTTATATGGGCCTAGGAACCTATCTGGAGGTTGTAGGCTTCTGGAAAATAATCATAGTGCATAGAACTTTTGTAGAATCTCAAACAGAGCCCTAGGTGTTTTTTAGGGTTGGCAGGAATGGTTTTAGTTTATCAAATGTTTATGATGTGCCAGAAACTATGCTAAAAGGCATCTATTTATTATGTATGGCCCTTAATTTGGAAATGAGATAGGTATGATTACTACTATCACCATTTTAGAGATAAGGAAACTGTTGGCTTGTCTATAAATGATCAAGGTCATTTTGCTAATAATTGGGGAACTGGGATTTAGATCTCTAAGCTCAAGGCCCACAACCTGAACCCCAGCAACTTGCTTAATAATTTAGAAAAACATACTCGCCCTACACCTCCAATGAGAAATCCTGGGAATCAGTATGTTTAACAAGCACTTCAGTAATTCTTATCAAGTACAAACTGGAAAACCCTGTGAACCTTCTATGTGCACACAAATGTTCCATTCAGGATGAAGCCTGTAACTGCATCCAAATTGGCCCTCATTAATAGGATGAAATGTTTAAATGCAAGATACTACATTTTTAAAACCAAACCAAACCAAACGGTTTCCAGAGAGATAAATCATTTTATAAGCTATAAACAGTAAAGTCTCTGTGTTGAGGCTGCCAGAGTTTCTGAATTTTCTACACCTCCACAAATGTTCTGAGAACCCATGGAGGCCTATTTTCCCCAATCATGAATTCAGTGGTTCAGGAAGGGAGTAGGGGAATATGTTCTGTGACAGCCAACTTGCTGTCATTTTTGTATTTCATCATACATATTTATCATATTTATCATCAGTTGCTCTCATTTTTTTTAAATAGGAGAAAAGGAGATGCGCCAGTTTGAATCTGTTGTGTATCCCCAAAAAGCCAAGTTCTTTAATCCTCAATCAATACTGCTGGGTAGGAACTTTTTTATTGTTTCCATGGAGATGCGACCCACCAATTGTGGGTTTGATTAGATGGTTTCCATGGAGATGTGTCTCCACTCATTCAAGGTGAGGTTGCTTACTGGAGCCCTTCAAGAAGGAACGATTTTGGAGTGAACCAACAGAACCAACTGAGCACACCTGACCAGAGACGTTTTTTGCATAAGGAAAACACTCCCAGGGAGCACACTGAAGAAGCCTGGAGAGAAAGCTAGTAGATGTCCCCATGTGCCTTTCTGGCTAAGAGACAAACAGCCTTCTTGAACCAAGGTATCTTTCCTTGGATGCCTTAGCTTGGTCATTTTTATAGTCTTAACCTTAATTTGGACTTTTTATGGCCTTAGAACTGTAAACTTGCAATTTAATAAAATCCTCTTTTCAAAAGCCATTTTGTTTCTGGTATATTGCATTCTGGCAGCTTTTACAAACTAAAACAGGAGATACAGAATTTCATATTCCTAAATAAGAGCTTTTCTAATAGAAAAGGCTATTAATTAGCTGCATTAGTATTTCATATACACCTATATAAACGAAATGGTAGAGCCTATGACAAGCTGGAGAATACATATCCCTCCTAAAAGTATTGAATGCTTTGAAATTCAAATCTTTTTGAAAACCTCTGCATGCCCCAAAAATCTTATCTATGGATTGAATTTGGCTTTCTGACTGTAGTTTACAATATCTGTGGGCCCAATTTTTTCACATATCTGTTTCTTTTTCCACAGATACTGACATTTGTTATATAATACATATATTTATATATTTTAGCGGGGGCAAATGTTGAATAAAAACCTTCTGATGATAAATGACTTGGCATCCATCAAGGAGGCTATCTGAAAAATGAAACCCCAGGATTGGGAATAGCCTGGTGATTGAAATACAAAGCCAGGTATACAGGAGAAATTTACTTGTAGTTCAATTGCCTAAAGCTAACTGTCAATATGCCCCTAGTGGACAGAATTTGGGCCTACGACTCACAACGTTTTTTCTAGTCCAACATAACTGAGAAAAACAGTACACTCTCCCCAGACACTGTGGTTTGCTAAAGCAGTGATGCTCAGGGCAGAAGGAGAGGTGGCCACACGGTAGGTGTTGAAAATGGCCGACTGAGAACATAAGGACCGTATGTTGGCTCAAGCTGTGTTTGCTCTCATGCCAACTGTTTGCCATATTAACTATAAGCATATACCGTTTACATGGATGTTGTGTAAAACGACAATACATACAATCCCATGCTTGAGCTTTTATGAGGCTGCCACGCCACTGGCTCTGTCAATGTCCCTGTCCCAGGTTTGAGCAGTAATAGTTCACATCTTAGTTGGAAAGACCACACAAATCAACCATAAAATGGTGGGGATTGATGATCATAAAAGTTCTAAGTTTTAAAGACCAAGTGGAAAAACAGCAAGTGGAAAAACTCTTTTTGCTTTTTATTTATTCAAATCACAGCAGCAATGGGAAAAGTTATTATTGCTTCGAATTAAGAAATCAACTATATTAACACAAGTTGTTCTGACAAGGGTCCTACATTAAGAGGACCAGATACTTCTTTTTGGTGCCCTAGCAGGTTTCGATTTTTGTTAAGCCACCTATAAAACAAGAGTTAAGGAAACAATCAATTTTTATGATTGAGGGCAGTAAGTGTTATGAAGCAGATCCTAGTAAGTTCTTGTAAAAGGTTTTATTATGCTCTTAAATTTTGTATAAAACAGAGCTATAGGGCGGCTGCTGTGGCTCAGCAGGCAGAGCTCCGACCTGCCGTGCTGGAGGTCTGGAGTTCGATCCCTGGTGCCTCCTGCCCATATGCAAATTAAAAAAAAAAACAAAAACAGAGCTATAGATCAAAACTTAAAACTTATATTCACTAAAACTTTATGTAGCACATAATCCTATTTTTGTAACAAATTATACATAATATGTTTTATATGTAAATGTATGAGTATATACATTGTGTATTTATATAGAGAGGGCTAGAGGGGAAGAGAGAGAGAGAAAGAGGTTCAAAATCTTATCGGTGGAGAATTATGACTGACTTCTATCTTCTGTTTTTGTTACCTATATTTCCAAGATTGTATACAATAAAACACATATCACACTGAATGGGGGATTATCATATCATAGGAAATAGCTAAAATAAAACATTAGGTGAATAAAGCAGGCTACAAAACAAAAATAAAGTATTCTTACTACTTTAAAAAAATTATGCATAGAAAAACCTAGAGGGAAATACTACAAAATCAACATTTAAAATAATTGTTGCATGATATTTCAAAGTCAAGTTATTCCCCAGTGAAGTGTCTAGTTGACAAAGATAAGCCATGCTTTGAGAGAAGAAAAAGTCAGATGAAACAACTGGTTTCTCTTCTCTGTCATTTTATATGAACCTCAACTTACCATACTCAGAACAGATGGCAAAAGACATTGGCCCAGAACTAAGCTGTGACAGCACAAACATGGTGGTCAGCAGGAAATACTTTATCCTTAATTTTCATCTTTTTCTGAAAACAGGAAAAGGTGCCTGAAATATTATAGAGTAAAAATAGGCAAGCAGGTGTAGGAGGATTTTATTTTTGGCAAGGGTTGAGGGCAAAGGAGAAAAATGAATGTGATTAAAGAAGCCTACTTAATTCTAGAAAAGCAATAAAATAGGTTGCAAATACCTTGAATAATTTTATATTCCTGTAAAAATATTTTACATTTTTTTGGAGAGGTGATTGGTAATAAGAATACAGCATTTTTTATTTCGGTAGCAACGGTCTTCTTAGAACTCAAAGCACAAAATAAACATGCCATTCTCACAACATGCTAAAAAGAGTAAGGTGATAATCATTTCTAGAGAAAAAGCATATGTTATTAGGAAAAATATTATTTTGTGTAACTATTCTTTTATTTCAGTTTTACCGGTTTTTGGAGCAGTATCATCATGTTCTCACAAGCTTCTAATCAACCTGTCTATTCTCATGCAAACTCAAGAATTTGCTTCTTAGAGATTTGAATTACCTATTTTGTTTTTCTTTATTAAGGATATAGTCTAAAGCTACCTATGAAGCCAATGTAGTAAAACAGACTCTCATCCCCAATCCCTGATATATGTTTATCTAATAAACTTTATGCTTCAGTGTTCTTAGATGAATTAATTTTTCTAGGCGTCAACAGAATCAAATATCTTTACAGTATCCCTAAAGTGAACAGGACTTTATTTCATCATAATAAAAGTAATCCAATTTTAAAAGCTTAAGGCTGTCAGCAAGACATACCCTCCATTCTGATTCTCCACAAACACCTGCTTTATTTATGAAGCCAATGCTTTTGGCACCCATCACACCATCTTTTATTTTCCTGGTAATTATTATGCCTTTCAGTGAGAGGGCTGAGTCAACAATTTTGGCTAACATGGCTATCTCAGGAAACTATAACCAAATACTATACTGTGGCTCAATCCACATTAAAGGCCTATTAGTCTCCCCAAGAAAGGGCTCCATTCTGAGGCAGAAATTCAACTGAGTGGGAATGGCAACGTAAATCAACACCTCTACTCAAAATATGCAGTCTGCATGGTCATGGACACCTCGCTCCATATTCTCCGGAGGGAGCCATCAGTTGGGTTTGGGTAAGGATGTATTTTCTATACCCTGCCTGAAACAGTTATAACTAGATTTTCACGTAGATGTTTCAAGTAGTCATCCCTTGAACGCCCTGACTTACGTGATTAGGGTTTTCAAAGAATTCAAATCTCTTGCTTCCAAAGCCATACAAGCTTACTCTAAGGACCCAGGTTGCAAATGCATGAAAGGGTGTAGGGTTCACTATCAGGGCAGAAGTGGTGCTCCAGTACTATCGCCTCTCACCACATACGCCAGGGTGGGGATGTTTAGTGTCTGCAAGGACACAGATAAGGTGGTACAGGTGCCCTCCCTTTGGCTATCTCAGAATATGGCTCACAACAGCAGGGAGATCTTCTCTAGGTAACCAATCTTAATGGACTAGGTGAGGCAATTAGGAAAGAGGATTAAAAGCAGTCTCCCACAACAACGACAAGGCTGTAAATTTCTAGGTCCATCTATAAACTATTTATAGTGGCTGAACAGATAAAAATCAGCCTGTTTTAATAAACAGAAATATCTAGGCAAGAGATTAAAAGAGAAAGGTTAAATTCCAGATACTCCGTTAAAGCTACAGTTAAATCATATAAGATGACAACAAACTATGTTTTATTTTTAAGCTACGTTGTAGAAACACATAAAAGAAAGTTCATAACCAAGAAAGCACATATACCTACTCAGTAACCTGTAGCTTAACAGATAAAATACAGCTCAGTGTGTTTAAGAGGCAAAAATTCCAATACAAGGTTTGTCAGTCACTGTGATCTTTCTGTTCCCCAGTTTCCTAGTCTTTAAAACAGAAAAAATGACCCATACCTAGCTACCTCCAAGAAACATGAATTAGTAAGGTTGGTGCCTAGCATCCTCATTCACTTTCATATTTTGGTGGTTTAACAAACACTCAGCAAAGCTATAACACTGTGGGTAGTGAAAAGGTTGAGGAGCAATCATTCACAAATGCACATGCAGTTATGGGAAAATCAGAAAATTTTCCCATTAATAAGCTTTTTGGTACAGAATGCCTAGTACTGAAAATATTTCATATGCCATATTTTCAATATAATTTGAAGATAGGAAAATCATCAACAGACATAAGTGTTTAGGCATATTCGGTCTCTTAAAAGTAGAAACATGGGAAACAAGAAAAAAAAAAAAGAATTCTCCCAAATGAGAACAGTAGGTACAACCCTTACTGCCCTAGGAGTTTAAATGTACTAGTTAAGCACATTCATCGTCACGTTCCTAAGTAATGGGAAATCACAATAGGAGGGCTGGAGCAGAAACACTGAGAGAAAACTTAGCATATTAGATGGGTGAAGTACTGTTGTTAAATAGTAGGTTACCTAAGTTTCTATGTAACCTAATTTCTAGTTTACTGGATTCTAGTTTACTGGAATCCATTTGTGGTATAGCGCATTCCAGCAGGCAGCAAACCAGAACATAAATGAACAGAAACTATACTCAATGTAAAGCAAGATTCAAACTCGCCCTTGCTAGAAACTTTTCTTTCTTGATTTCTACTACTTCCTTTCATCCTTTTGATAAAGAAAGAATAATGAAAAAAAAAAAAAAAAAAGGCCTGAGGAAAGAATGGGAAGGAAAGGTAATTATCATCAGAAATCTCTGAGCTGCCAAACAATAATTTAGAACAAGAATACCCACATCTCCCCCACTACCTCAGGGTAGGTATGAAATTCCCAAAACAAACCCTATTTAGATTCACCTTTAATTAAAAAAAAAATACACCAAAAATAACAATCTTTGTTATTTTGTAATTTGAACAGGCTGGGATATCATCTGTAAAAGGGATGTTTAGGTTTAGACATATTAGTTTCCTTAAAAGTAGGGACCTAATGAGAACATTTAACATTTTGAAATAAATACTAAGAACCAAAAATCACTTGACAGTTCCTTACTAGAGAATCTTAACACACCTGCCAGGTTTTCCTTAATAATATCCAAAAGCACAATCTGGCCAGTAAGAATTGAAAATAATCAGTAATGGAGAGAAGAGGCAGGGAGCCACCCTCTTTCCCTTCTGCCCTGCTTGAAGTCCTTACCTATTTTATTTTTGCTCCCTGCAATCTTTTTTATTTCTTGAAGAAACTTGAGGCTCCTTTAAAAAAAGAGTTCTGCTTTTTCTTATTATAGTCCCAAAGCTTTGTTCAAGCCTTCAAATGCAGTTTGTGTAAGCGTGTGTGTGTGTGTGTGTGTGTGTGTGTGTGTGTAAATCCTTCAAAAGCAGAGTGTTCCCAACCAAAACCATTCCAGCCAATCCTAAAGGAACACCAAGGGCATTATATAAGATTCTACAAAGGTTCCATGCACTAGGGTAACTTTTCAGAAACCTACAACCTCCAGATAGGTCCCTGGACCAGGTAAGTCCTGAAACCTAGAGGGCCCAGCCTCTCCAGAGCATCAGATAGTTCCATCTCCCTACCCTATAGTACTGACAGCCCCTTTCAACGTGAAAAAAAATTAGAATGGCCATAGCCCAAATACCCCTAAAGAGTGGGATAGAAAGATCAAAGATGATGGGGGAATTATACCGAGAAGGTAAGGTTTAACAAACTAATATGATTGTTGAATCATCATATTGATATTTCTTTTAATCTCCAGTATCTTAGAGCAGCTAGAAATAAAAACCTAAAATTGTGGAATTTATAACCCATACTAAATTCTGAAATCTTTTCTATAACTGTTGTGCTCTGCTTTGAAATTTACTACTTTTTTGTATGTTATTTTTCACAAAAAAGAAAAAAAAAGTTGATTGTGATGATAAAAAATACTTATTCCTTCTAGCCTCCTACATTCTGGGGCAGATAAAAGGAAAAATCTGGGAGGATAGTATGGTAGCCTATGACAAACTCTGGAATCTGTCCTGTAACTACTTGCTTGGGAGTGCTCTGAAAACTAGTGCTTTTTTTTCTTTCTTTGCTTTAATATATGTTATATTATTCAATTTAATATGTTAAAAAAAAAGCAGAGTATTCAATTCTTGACCCGTGCACTTCCAAAAAAAAAAAAAAAAATGGTGTTACAATAACGGGATACTCACAAGGAAAAAGAATGAAATGGGACTCTCATACAAAAAAAAAGAAAAGGCAGAATGTTCGTTCGTTTTTTTGGATAAAAAGTCTCAGTTTAGTAAGATCTCTATTTCTCTAGTTTATGATACAAATTTGTTTTATAAAGTTGTGGGCTTTCCTTGCCCTCTCAGAAGACTGAAACATCCTTTCTTTTTTGCCATAAAACGAAAAAGCACATAAAGTACTTTCTGACTAGGACCAAATCTTTTATTTGCTCAAAATGTAAGTAACAGTAATGTTCAGTTTGAAGGTTTATTTATTTTTAGATAAATGTAGATAATTTTTTAGGATTGTGAGTGAATTTAGCTTAAAAAATGAAAAGGAAGTGACCATCATATAACTCTGTGAGGACAGGCAGCGAGAGATTTGTGAAGAAAGGTTTTAGTCTATTTTATTAACATTTCAAACCCTAGGCAGACAGAAACTAACCAAAACCACCAACATATAAGCACATTTGGGGAAGTGGCTTTAAAACTCATTAAAACATAAACATCACACAATCTCCCAAATAGCTATTAAAAATTACTAAGGGATGCAAAAAGAAGGTAGCAATGGGGAGGGACAACAAGCCAGGGCACAACCCAATTCACTGCAGAGCTGAACTTCATTCAGGTCATCTATATTAAAATATACAAAGTCCCAAAGGGATTTGGTCTTAAAATAAAACTGAGCCCCACACCAAAAATCTCTGCTTTGTTTAGGCACTTGAAAATACAGGAAGCAAAAGAGAATTTTTTTTTTTTTAGCTATTAATTTGTTTGAGTTTTAAACACACAAATAATAACTCAAACTTGCTTTAAAAAAACCTCAATAGTAGAAATTTGGTGAGTGGGTTTTGGTGAGACCTCGAAGTTTTCAGGTTAGCAAATATCCATGCTTCAAACAGAACAGGTAAAGACCCAGCTTCCCTTCTTCCTAGAGGAGAACCTTCCGGAAACAAGCAGAGGGATTTCATAATAAAAGCATATTATAAGCCACCATTACCAGGTTAAAACTATGCCTGATAACCACAAATTAAATTAAACCAAGCTTGGGTCCATCAGGGTGGGGGAATAATCTAATTTCTTTTGGTCATTTTTTATTTGGGTAGTGTTTTTTCTATGTTCTACAAGAAGGTCTTTTTTTGCTTTGACTTGAATTAGTTCCTTGACAGAGCCTGTTACTTGGTTTAGTAACCTGAAGTATGCATTAGGATTGTGACATGTCTCGTGAATTTGTCAAATAGCCTTTGGTGTAAAGGACATGGGCAGCCAGGTGGCTCTACTTCAGGAGCTGCTGAAGTCTGTAATCTGGTCTAAATTGTATAGTAAATGGCAGTATCTAGCAGGTTTGCTCAAACTAAAGGATTCACTGATATGTCATAAATTCAGAATGAGCAGAACCTTACTTAAAATCCTCTTTAAGTTTCAAGGATCTTGAGTGATCTTTTACAAAAATTTTAGATATCATACTTGTATCCACATTTTAAAGGTATTAAAGGTTCTGTAGATGCAGTGATTGTTCCAGCTAGCTCTATTATCAACCTTTTGGTATGTCTTTATGTTGTTCACTAGGAGAGTCGGGGCAAAAGACAGGTGATGTAGCACTTGTGTTTTTAATAATTACAGCTTAACCTATCCAGTAATTTTTAGTCCTTAAAAGGGACTTGAAACTTGAAGAAGCTACCCAGAGTTACTGAAGTTTCTTTCCATCTAATGAGGTAATTTTCTAGTTTTGTCTCTTTGGTTCAATAGAATTATTTCAAAGTGGTATGTGACCACCTGATGCAGACAGTCTGGGTTTCTCCATAATAAATCCCTTTGCCAAATGCAGGAGTTCGACTTGCTACTGGTAAGAGTGAAGCAAATGGGTGAATAAAACTATCTTGATGTGGGAGCATTTCCTATAGAAGTTCAGTCTTGATGAAAGTGTCAGTGCAGGAACTGGACTCCTAGGAGGGTTATGGTGTCTTCTGAGAGGACCTGCCAATCTGGGCAATAATGTTGGCATTATTTGAGGTGGCAGGAAAGATGCCTACTCTCTGATCTATTTGAGCAAGTAGCTGAGCCAAGGAGAGGTTGGATGAAAGAGACACAAAGGATTCTTGGTTAAACTGAAGACTTCATTTGGGGACCAAAAACCTTAACTAATCTCGTGGACATTGAGCCATATATTTTCCCTGAAAAGTAGGCATTTTTCCCAGCAAAATCTTGTTGGACATTATGGTTTTTTTTTTAATTTTTTAATTTTATTTTTTTAAATACCAAAAAACACCAAACACAAACATTCCTATTTTGAACATTCCGTTCTACATATATAATCAGTAATTCACAATATCATCACATAATTGCATATTCATCATCATGATCATTTCTTGGAACATTTGCATGTATTCAGAAAAAGAAATAAAACAAAAACAAAAATAATTATATATACCATACCCCTTATCCCTCCCTTTCATTGATCACTAGCATTTTAAACTAAGTTTATTTTAACATTTGTCTCCCCTATTACTTATTTTTATTCCATATGTTCTACTCGTCTGTTGACAAGGTAGATAAAAGGAGCATCAGACACAACGTTTTCACAATCACACAGTCACATTGTGAAAGCTGTATCATTATTCAGTCATCTTCAAGAAACATGGCTACTGGAACACAGCTCTACATTTTCAGGCAGTTCCCTCCAGCCTCTCCATTACATCTTCAATAACAAGATGATATCTACTTGATGCATAAGAATAACCTCCAGGATAACCTCTCTACTCTGTTTGGAATCTCTCAGCCATTGACACTTTGTCTCATTTCCCTCTTCCCCCTTTTGGTCGAGAAGGTTTTCTCAATCCCTTGATGCTAAGTCTCAGCTCATTCTAGGGTTATTCTCAATCCCTTGATGCTGAGTTTCAGCTCATTCCAAGATCTCTGTCCCACATTGCCAGGAAGGTCCACACCCCTGGGAGTCATGTCCCACGTAGAGAGGGGTATGGTGGTGAGACTGCTCGTTGTGTTGGCTGGATGGACGTTATGTTTTTGAGGAATGAACTTAGATAAATATGTGGAAATGTTATTTAATGGAACACTGTACTAGAAATTTGAAGACCTGCAGCATATTTAAAATCCCAACTCTTGTTACAACTTTTTAAAAGACTGTGAAATTATCAAAAATGCATATGAATCAAGTTTTAATATACTGTATGATGGGTAGGAGGCTGTCCATTGCACCATTTCTTTCTTTGAATTCTCAGCTATGGTTTTGGCAGTGCAGGAACTCTGTATCATTAACAAATTCAATAAAAGGTAAATATATGTACCAAAAAAAAAAAAAAAAAAACTATGCCTGACCTCCCTAACATTGTCATTGACAGCATGGCAGTTCCAAGGACAAGGACAGGGCTTACAGAACAGGTGAGGAGTCTTTCTAGGTACCTTTCTACACTAATGGCTACCTCATCAAACCTGCACTACTACCCTAAATTCTAAACATACTACAGGAGAGAAAAACCTGTAAAATTATTAACCCCCTACAAACTATTTTTTTTTTATCATCTCACTTACAGAACATACTATACACTAAAAGAATGCAAGATCCTTGTCTTTAATATTTTACAAAATGTTACACTACTTTGGGTTTCAATAATGCCTGGTGAACAAAGACAAACTGAGGTATTTTAAGAAACCACAACCAGGTTCTTTCATGCATCAAAGCAAAATCCCAAAATAAATTCTTAACTTTGCGATAAGTTAGGCTAAAAAGAATCTTCATTTTCTGTACTCCAGGGAGCCACCTGATTGCTAATGATATCACAGAAATACAACTTTTAAATGTGAAGGGTAATTTTAATATCATCAACTAGGATTTACAAAAATGGAATAATTTTGATGGGAATAAGTGGTTCTTTTTTAAAAAAAAATATTTTTGTTGCGCTATCTGTACCCACCATATAGTCCATCCAAAGTATATAATTAATGGCTCACAGTATCATCATATAGTTGTCTATTCATCACCACGATCTAGAACATTTGCATCACTCCAGAAAAAGAAAGAAAAAGGAAAAAGAAAAACCCCACACATCCCATGCCCACTGTGGGACCCCCTTTCATTAACCACTAGTATTACAATCTACCCAATTTTTTTTTACCACTTATCCCCCCCTATTATTTATTCATTTATTTATTTGTCATTATTTTCTTACTGACCTCCCCCATACCCTGCTAAAGGGAGCATCATTCTCAAGGTTTTCACAGTTACACCATAAAAGCTATATAGTTATACAATTGTCTTTAAGAATCAAGGTTACTGGACTAGGGTTCAACAGTTTCAGGTATTTCCTTCAAGCTATTCTAATACACTAAAAACTAAAGAGGAATATCTATATAATGCATAAGAATAACCTCCAGGATAACCTCTCAACTCTGTTTGAAATCTCTCAGCCACTGAAACTTTACTTTGTCTCATTTCTCTCTTCCCCTTTTGGTCAAGGCCTTCTCAATCCCATGATGCTGGGTCCTGGCTCATGCCTGGGATTTATGTCCCATGTTGCCAGGGAGATTTACACCCCTGGGAGTCATGTCCCATGTAGAGGAAAGGGCAGTGAGTCACCTGCCCGAGTTGGTGTAGAGAGAGAGACCACATGTGAGCAACAAAAGAGGTTCTCTGGGGGGTGATTCTTAGGCATAATTAGAAGTAGGAATAAATGGTTCTTAATAATCATTAATTAATAATAATAGTGATTCCTAATAATAATAGTGATTCTGTCTTTGCAGATTGATCTGAAATTCTTCAGCCTGTCTCCTAAAAAAGACAGAAGGAGGGAAAAAGCTCGGTGTGTTATTCAGAAAGCTTCCATCAAAACCAGTGAGCAACACAGAATCTCAGATTATTTGGGGCCATCACTACAAAACTAAACTTTCAATATGGTCTATGTAGGTTATTTTGAATTCTAGTTAAATTTAAAACATCACAAATATTAAGAATTTGAAACTTATATGAATACAACTAAGACTCAAAACAAAGAAGAATGTAGCCTTACTGATTAAATATTTATTTTATACTTAAATAAGCATAAGATTAAGGGTTTTCCCAAATGGGTTTTTAAAAATTTTTAATGTGTCACTTTCATTATATAAAGATTTATCCAATTACATTATGTGGATGGTATCATATAGCACCACTGAGCAAAAGGTAGGTTTCTCAACATTTGTTCTAATTTGCTAGCTGCCAGAATGCAATATACAAGAAACAGAATGGCTTTTAAAACGGGGAATTTAATAAATTGCTAGTTTACAGTTCTAAGGCCGAGAAAATGTCCCAATCAAAGGCATCCTGGGAAAGATACCTTGGTTCAACAAGGCCAATGAAGTTCAGGGTTTCTCTCTCAAATGAGAAGGCACATGGCAAACATAGTCACAGTTTCTCTCTCATCTGGAAAGGCACATGGTGAACACGGTCAGGGTTCCTCTCTCATCTAGAAGGGCACATGGCAGACACAGCATCATCTGCTAGCTTCTTCTCCTGGCTTCCTGTTTCATGAAGCTCCCCAGGAGACATTTTCCTTCTTCATCTCCAAAGGTCGCTGGCTGGTGGACTCTGCTTCTCGTGGGTATGTTGTTCTAATTTTCTCTCTCTGAATCTCCTTCATTCTCCAAAATGTTTTCTCTTTTATAGGACTCCAGAAACTTCTCAAGACCCACCCAAATGGGTGGAGACATGTTGTCACCTAATCCAGTTTAACAACCACTCTTGATTGGGTTACATCTACAGGGAGATGATCTAATTACAGATTCAAACATACAGTATTGAATAGGGATTATTCTGCCTTTATGAAATGGAATTTAGATTAAAACATGGCTTTTCTAGGGGACATACATACTTTCAAATCAGCACAACATTCAAATAAAAATTTTTAATTGCCTAAGTGAAATCTTGTCAGTCAAAGTGATCTTGTTTCTGAGGATTCTTGGATTATAAACAGAATTTTTAAAGGTGTGCCATTTAAAGAGAATTACTTGGCTCAGTCATTGGCCTTTCTTTATCTTTAACTAGGGAGTGGTAACTTCATGATCCTGAGTAGTATGAAAAACATGCCCCTTAAACCTGTAAACACCATGGTAAGCTAACAGCCTGTAAGTCTGTATTTACTGTATCACATATAAATTCAACTACAATTTGATTCAAATACAAAATCAGGACAAGGTTACTCTAATTCCAAAGACTACCAAAGGACTGCTAGATATAAAAGGAACACAATAAATAACACTAAATTACATCAAAACAGAAATGCCAAACAATATTACAACTATGTACTTACCAAAGGTTGAATGGCATGAGAAAATAGACAAAAGCCCCAGTATTTCTCACTAGATCCTTTCCTTCAATTAAGGAGGATAGCATGCAAATACCGCCATAATATGCTCACATATTTATGGATATAGATAACTAACAAAAAGCTTAAGTTCCTTCAGTTTTGCTTAGCTGGGGAATGTAGCATATTAAATGTTATGAAACATCTCCAAGAATCAGTACAAATAGGTATTACATTTCTACTGTGTGTTAATCTCTCTTCAAAGCACAGGCTAAATTTAAAAAGAAAAAAATGCAACTATTCGTATTTGAAAACCAACAGTGCCCACTTTAAACATCTTGTTTCTAAAATATGCTTCATTTATTCTGCTACTTGTATATCTGGCATGTTCGCCCAAAAGAAATGCAAACTTTAAAGATGCAAGGAAGCTATAGTAATATTAGATAAAATAAATCCCTGAAATCAAAAATTTCTAAATATTTAGTAACATAGCTTGCTACTATAACAAAGCTGAATATTTGTAATAACGTTTTACTTGATATTTTGAGAATCCAAAGTTTTGATAGTTAATCAAATGGTATTTAAGATACTGTTTAATATTCAGAAATTAAGAAACTATGAAATCCGTATTTATATTTTTCCGTCCTTGCTTTAATTTGAAATTGGTTTATGAAACACATTGTACAAATAGGCTTTACAATGATTACTTAGATATTTTTTTAAATATGCTTATGGATAAGATAACTAAGGTATCTATTTTAGGTGATTAATGATTTTCATGTGTTAATTATAAAAATATTTGTATCTTCATAGTTTCCTGAAATCAGGAAAATATTTAATAACATATTACTATAGCAATGCAGATATTTGTAAGAACTTTCTAACTGATATTTTGAGAACAGCCACAGTTGTTTTGTTTTTTTTTTTGGCATGGGCAGGCACCAGAAATTGAACACAGCTCTCCAGCATGGCAGGCAAGAATTCTGCCACTGAGCCACCATCACACTGCCCAACATTCATAGTTTTGAGAGCCCTTGTTGCCTTAATTTTAAATTGGTTTATGAAACTTACTGTGCAAAAAACAGGTTTCACAATGATTATATGGATGCTTTATTTAAATATGCCCATGGTTAAGCTAACTAAGATATCCATTTTTGGTGGTTTTAAGTGTGTTGCTTGTTTTCTTAAGTAAATAAAAAGAAAGAGAAAAACTAACTATTTGTATTTGAAAACCAACAACGCCAATTTTAATCATCTTGTTTCTATAATATGCTTCATTCTGCTACTTGCATATCTGGAATGCTCACCCAAAAGAAATGCAAACTTTAAAGCACAAGGAAGTATCAGTTTTCGAGAGTGTATTATGTTTCAAACACTGTTTTAGGTATTCTATATCAGTGCTTCTCAAACTACTTGTGAGGAAGGACCACCTGTGTTTTATCAGCCAAGCCACTGTACAATACTTTTGTAAAACACAATAAAAGTCAATTAGTCCAAAAAAAAAAAAGACATTCAAATTACAGGACACAACTTTTATTATTAGATTCAACATTTATAAAATTACTCTACCAAACTGTTACTAAATTTCTAAATCCTTAATCTCGGTATCTATATTTACCTTGTCACTGACAGGTAACAGTTGATTGTACAGGAACCACACTTTGAGTATCTCTATATTGTAACCTATTT
>PVIY010027996.1:0-33615 GCA_004026745.1 Myrmecophaga tridactyla | reverse complement strand
ACAGCCCTTTCCTTTTGTGAGACCTGGTATCTGTTGAGGGTTAACAACTATTTACAACAGTTTTGGAGCCCTGCAGTTTATATGAAAAACATGGCCATTCTATTAATCTTAATGCATAAAGTTATGCGTGCTTTGAGATTTAATTCATCCTGTTGTTACTGTTTTAGTAATTTTTTAATGACTCAAGGTATTTTTATCTTTAAAAATGTATTATACCAGTACTGTATATTAACTGTAGAAAAATTACAAAATACACATAAGCAATGTGAGAAGAAAAATAAAAATCAACAAGTACCCAGGGGCCAGGGGGTGAGGAGAATGGCAAATTATTGCTTGATGGGTGCAGAGCTTTTGTTTGAGGTGATGAGAACATTTGGGTAATAAATGTTGGTGATGGTAGCACAATATTATGAATAAAATTATATCAATGGATTGTACACTTGAAAGTAATTAAAATGGAAAATTTAAAAAAAAGAGAAGGCAACCCAATTGCCCACTAACCAATGAATGCATAAAAAATGGGGTACATATATACAATGGAATGTTATTCAGTCATACAAAGGAATGAAGTTCTGATGCATCAGCCAACATGGAAGAACCTTGAGGACAACATGTTGAACGAAATAAACCAAACATAAAAGGACAAATGTTGTATAAACTCACTGATATGATATAATTAGGATATACTAACTCATATAGTCATAAGTTAAAGAATAGAGGTTACCAGTGGCCAGGATGGTTGTAGAGAATGAGGATTTTATGCTTAAATTGTGTAGTATCAATTTAGAATGATGGAAAACTTTGGTAATGGATGTTGGTGATGGTAGCAGAACTTTTTAAATGTAATTAATAGTAGTAAATTATATATTTGAATGTTGTTAAAAGGGAAACTTTAAGTTGTATGTATGTTACTAGAATTAAAAAAAAAATAAATCCATAAGACTGTACAGCACAAGCAGTAAACCCTGAATTAAACCATGGACTATAGTTAATAGTGAAGCTATGGAATTGTTCTTTTATTAATTGTAACAAACATACTAGACTAATGAAAGGTGTTAATAATAGGGTGATATACTGGAACCCTGTATTTTATGCATTATTTCATTGTTTAAAAAAATAGCCTGGAGGGAAAATAAAACAGTGCATAGCTGTCACAGTGGACTGAGGAGGTAGAGCTCAGATGTCATGGCAGCTAAATAGCTGGAATATGAAGAAAAGGGATATTTATACAGGAGGGCCCTAATTCATTGCCTGAGTCTTGGGATGCACATATATGGAAGTCAAGAAAAAAAGCTCACCTAACAGCAGCAGTTATGGGTTGAGAACAGAATTCAGGTACAAGAGCACAAACAGTGCTGCAAATATACGCGAGTGCTAGAGTGAGGCACATCTTTAGTACTCTGGGGACCTAGTTAAGAGAAGAAAAAGTTTTCAACTTAGAAAAAGGGGCATGCACTAGAGTAGAGATTGTTCTAGAACCCACCATAACAAAGTCTAAAATAAAACTCTGAAATTCTTACATGATTTAGGGAAAAGACTTTGAGTTTAGTCCTGCCAAATAAGTGGGACTAGGTTAATATCTCGAGATGAGTCAGAAAGATATCAGAGTTAGAGTCCTTCCAAATAAGAGAAGGTTAGAAAACATCTTGACCTTTTCATCAGAAATCAAAACAATCCTATATGTGCATGCATCAAAATTATAATGCAAGAACAGACAATAGTAAATCTAAACAAATCAACAAAGAAAGGTGTTTTAAATGCTCTCATTCAAAACAAAAAGAAAAATTTTTAAAATAATGAAAAATCATTGCAACATTTTATCAATATGGCCTAATTGTCATTAAAAAAAAAAAACACCATAAAACAACTGAAGCCTACGTACTCCTTTTAAGTGTAGTTGGAATTTTCACCCAAACAAAATATATGCAGGTAAGTACAAGTCTCAGTAAAACTCATAAGCCTGAAATCTAACCAAAATTATATTTCATGGTGACAACAGAACCTAATCAGAAATCAATAACAACAAAATATCTCAAACATCTCCGAATAGAACTACTCAAAAATTAAACACTTCTGTACATCAAAGAACTTTGCCAAGAAAGTAAAAAGGCAACCTGCACAATGGGAGACAATATTTGGAAATGAAATATCAGATAAGGATCTAGTATCTAGAATATATAAAGAGATTATTCAGCTCAACAACAAATGACAAACAACCTAATTAAAAAATGGACAAAAGATATAAACAGACACTTCTCTGAAGAGGAAATAGAAATAGCTAAAAGGTACATGAAAAGATACTCAACTTCCCTGGTTATTAGGGAAATACGAATCAAAACCACAATGAGATTTCATCTCACACCCAGCAGAATGGCCATTATCAATAAAACAGAAAACGATAAGTGCTGCAGAGGATGTGGAGAAAGAGGCACACTTATCCACTGTTGGTGGGAATGTAAAATGGCACAACCACCCTGGAAGGCAGCTTGACAGTTCCTCAGGAAGCTAAGTATAGAATTGCCATATGATCCAGCAATGCCTTTGCTAGGTATTTATTCAGAGGACATGAGGGTAAGGACGTAAATGGACATTTGCACACCAATATTTATAGCCATGTTATTCACAATTGTCAAGAGATGGAAACAGCCCAAATGTCCATCAACAGATGAATGGCTAAACAAGCTGTGGTATATACATATCATGGAATATTATGCAGCCATAAGACAGAATAAAGTCATTGCAGGCTGTTGCCAGCACATAAATGCCGCCAGCACTAACCTCCATACCCAGGCTATCCCTGCCCTCCACCCATAGTGTTGCACAGGCTCACCCTACCCCCTTGAGCTCTGCACATCAGTTTGTGGCACTCCTAGACCCATGCATGCACACGGTCTCCCAATCACATCACTCAGCTCTGGGAACCACACTTTATAGCAGTCCTAGAACTGCCTATGCGCATGACCCGCAGCCACCTCTCCCAGCTCTGAAAAAGTGCTGACCTGCACAGCTATGTCACATCTGCCCCCAACCCACAAAGGCATAACACCGACCTGCTACCACATCTGTACGCATGTGCACAAAGGGCCCAGTGCCTTAGACCAGTGCACACCAGGGTTACATCCCCCAGACCAGTGCACCCACACCGCTACTCTGGCTGCTGGGTGCCACATTCACAAGCATCAGTGTAACATCCCCAACTTACACTTGTACCTGCCCTGAAACAAATCACCACACTGAGTTCTCACCCTGTTCCCTACTGTATAACCATCCTGCAAACACAAGGCCTCAGACTACTGAAAGAAATCAACTCCCAAAGTAAATCAATCAAGATATTTACATGCCACAAAGACAGCAGAAGATCACGAAGCATATCACAATGCTGACTAAATGTCACCTAATGACTAAATTAAAACACCAGAGGAGACACAGATGTTGGGACAACTAATCAAAAATGTTCATAAAACTCTACTTAATAAAATAAGTGGGATATCAAATGATATAAAAGAGATCAAGAAAACAGTAGAAGAGCACAAAGAGGAATTTGAAAGAATAAACAGAAAAATAGCAGATATCACAGAAATTAAAGACTCTGTTGACCAAATAAAAAACATACTAGAGGCATACAACACCAGATCTGAAGAGACAGAAGAAAGAATAAGTGATATAGAAGGCAGGATAACTGACATCAAAGACCAAAAACACCAAATGGCAAAGATGGAAAATTTCGAATTGGATCTCAGGGAAATGATAGACAAAACAAAGGCACAAATATGAGAATCATTGGTGTCCCAGAAGAATAGAAGAGTAAAGGTCTTGGAAGAGTAGTTTAGGATATAATGGGGGAAAACTTTCTAACCCTTATAAAGGACATAAATATACAAGTCAAAGAAGCCCAAAGAACTCCAAACAGAATAAATCCAAATAGGCCTTCCCCAAGACACATACTAATCACTCTGTCAAATGCTGAAGAGAAGCAGAGAAACCTGAAAGCAACAGGGGAAAAACAATCTACTACATACAAGGGAAATGTATACAAGCACCATTTCCCTTCTCTTATGCAAGGGAAATAAGACTGAATTCACACTACTCAACTAGCATCCTGGAGGCGAGAAGGCAGTGGTATGATATAGTCAAGATCCTGAAAGAGAAAGACTTCCAGGCAAGAATTCTGTACCCAGCCAAATTGTCTTTCAAAACTGAGTGAGAGATTAAAGTTTTCACAGACAAAGAAGACCTGAAAGAATTTGTCAACAAGAGACCAGCCCACAGAATTGAAGAGTACCACTAAGCAATATTTAAATAAAACAGAGAGAAAGAGGGAGGAGATTATATAGATCTGACAAATAAAATTAAAAAGATAGGATAGTGGATTCAAGAAACACCTTTTCAGTAATAACTTTGAATGTTAATGGACAAAATTTTACCAATTAAAAGACACAGATTGACACAATGGATTAAGAAACATAATCCAGCTAAATGCTGCTTACAAGAAACTCATCTTAGACACAGGATACAAATAGATTGAAAGTGAAAGGAAGGAAAAAAATTTTCCAGGCAGTTGTAACCAAAAGAAAGCAGGAGTAGCTATACAAATATCAGACAAAATAGACTTTAAATGTAAAGACATCATAAGAGACAAAGAAGGCACTCTATACTAATTAAAGGGTCAAGTCATCAAGAAAATATAACAATCACACATATTTATGCTCCCAATCAAGGAGCTCCAAAGTACATGAGACAGACATTGGCAAAACTGAAAGGACTGATAGATGTTTCAACAATAATAGTAGGAGACTTCAGTACACCACTCTCCTCTATAGATAGAACAACCAAACAGAAGATCAGCAGGGAAATAGAAAAGTTAAATAACCTGATAAATGAATTGGACCTAACAGACATATATGGGTCATTACACCCCAAAGGACAAGGATATACATTCTTCTTTGGTGCTCATGGAACATTCTCCAAGATAGATCATATGCTGTGGCACAAAAAAGGTCTTTATAAATTTAAAAACACTGAAATTATTCAAAGCACTTTCTCTGATTACAATGGGAAGAAGCTAGATCTCAACAAACACCAAAGAACAAGAACATTCACAAATATATAAGATTAAATAACACACTCTTAAACAACCAGTGGATCAAAGAAGAAATTGCTAGAGAAATCAGTAGCTATCTGGACATGAATGAAAATGAGAACAGAACTTATCAGGATTTATGGGATGTGGCAAGGGCTGTGCTGAAAGGGAAATTTATTGTCCTAAATGCCTATATTAAAAAACAGGAGCAAAAATTGAGGACTTGGCAGCACACCTGGAGGAACTTGAGAAAGAACAGCAAACTAACCCCAAAACAAATAGAAGGAGAGAAATATCAAAGATTAAAGCAGAAATAAATGAATAGGATAGCAAAAGAGCAATAGAAAGAATCAACAAAAACAAAAGTTGGTTATTTGAGAAAATCAATAAAATTGATGGGCCTCTAGCAAGACTGACAAAGAAAAAAAAAGAGAGAGGATGCAAATAAACAAAATAAGAAATGAGAAGGGGCGTGTTACCACAGACCCTGAAGAAATAAAAGAAATCATAAGAGGATACTATAAATAACTATATGCCAAAAACCTAGACAACTTAGATGAAATGGACATATTCCTGGAGACACACAAACAAGCTACACTGACTCAGGAAGAAATAGAAGATCTCAACAAACCAAAGAGAAAAGAGATTCAATCACTCATCAAAAATCTTCCTACAAAGAAAAGCCCAGGGCCAGATGGCTTCATAGGGGAATTTTATCAAACATTCCAAAAAGAATTAACACCCTCAAACTTTTCTAAAAACCTGAAGAAAAAGGAACTCTACCTAATTCATTTTATGAAGCTAATATCATTTTAATACCAACACTGGGTAAAGATGCTATAAGAAAGAAAAACTACAGGCCAATCTCCCTAATGAATATACATTCAAAAATTCTCAATAAAATATTAGCAAATCAAATACAACAACACATTAAAAGAATTATACACCCTGACCAAATGGGGTTTATACCAGGAATGCAAGAATAGTTCAACACAAGAAAATTAATTAATTTAATATAGCAGATTAACAAATAGGAAGGGAGAAATCACATGATTATCTCGATGCTGAAAAATCATTCAACAAAATTCAACATCCTTTCCTGATAAAAACACTCCAAAATATAGGTATCAAAGGTAACTACCTCAATATGGTAAAGGGAATATATGAAGAACTGATAGCCAGCATTGTACTCAATGGAGAGACACTGAAAGCTTTCCCCTAAGATCAGGAACAAGTCAAGGATGCCCACTGTCACCACTATTATTCAACACTGGGCTAGAAATTCAAGAAGAGCAATCAGGTAGGAAAAAGAAATAAAAGGCACCTAAATTGGAAAGGAATAAATAAAACTCTCATTATTTTCAGATGACATGATACTATACTTGGAAGATCCTGAGAAATCTATAACAAAGTTACTTGAGCTAATAAAAAAATTCAGCAGGGTGGTGGGATATAAAATTAATGTGCAAAAATCAGTAATGTTTCTATACACAAGCAATGACCTAGCTGAGGAGACAGTTAAGGAAAAAATTCCATTCAAAATAGCAACTAAAAGAAACAAGTACTTAGGAATGAACTTAACTAGGGATGTGAAGGACTTGTACACAGAAAACTAAATAACATTGCTAAAAAAAATCAGAGGAGATCCAAATAAGTGGAAAGACATTCCCTGCTCATGGATAGGAAAGCTAAATATAGTTAAGATGTCAATTCTCCCCAAATTGATCTACAGATTCAACACAGTACCAATCAAAATACCAACAACCTACTTCAAAGATTTGGAGAAGCTAATTACCAAATATATCTGGAAGGGAAACAGACCCCAAATAGCTAAAAGCATCCTAAAAAAGAAGAACGAAGTGGAAGTATTAACACTCCCTGACTTTAAAACCTATTATAAAGCCACATTGGTCAAAACAGCATGGTACTGCACAAAGATAGAAGCATTGACCAATGGAATCAAACTGAGAGTGCAGAAATAGACCACCAAATCTATAGTCAACTGATTTTTGTCAAGGCCCTCAAATCCTCTAAACTGGAACAAAATAGTCTTTTCAATAATTGAGCACGAAGGAACTGGATATCAATAGCCAAAAAAAATGAAAGAGGTCCCCTATCTTACACCCTACACAAAAACAAACTCAAAGTGGATCAAACACCTAAATATAAGAACTAGCACCATAAAGCTTCTAGAAGAAAATGTAGGGAGTCATCTTCAAGACCTAGAAATAGGAGGTAGCTTCCTAAAGTCTACACCCAAAGCACAAGCAATAAAAGAAAAAAAAAATAGATAAATGGGAACTCTTCAAAATCAAATGCCTCTCAAAAGACTTGGTCAAAAAGGTGAAGAGGCAACCAACTCAATGGGGGAAAATATTTGGAAATCACATATTGGACAAAGGTTTGATTTCCTGTATATACAAAGAAATCATACAACTCAACAACAAAAGAATAAACAACCCAATTATAAAATGGGCTAAAGATATGAATAAGCATTTTTCTGAGGATACAAATACAGATGGCTCATATGAAGAGATGTTCCTTTTAATTGGCTATAAGGGAAATGCCAATCAAGACTACAATGAGATACCACCTTACACCTATAAAAATGGCTGCTATTAAACAAATAGGAAACTATAAATGTTGGAGAGGATGTGGAGAAACTGGGACACTTATGCATTGCTGGTGGGAATGTATAATGGTGCAGCCACTATGGAAGACTGCTTGGAGGTTCCTTAGGAAACTAAAATCGAGTTGCCCCATGACCCAGCAATAGCACTACTTGGTATATACCCAGAAGAGCTGAAAGCAACAACACAAACAGACATTTGCACACCGATGTTCACAGCAGCATTATTCACAATCACCAAAAGATGGAAACAAACCAAATGCCCATCAACAGATGACTGGATCAACAAAATGTGGTATATATGTACAATGGAATATTATGCAGTAGCAAGACAAAATGATGTCCTAAAGCACATGACAAGAAGGATGAGTCTTGAGGACATAATGCTGAGTGAAATTAACCAGACACAAAAGGATGGATACTGTGTGATTCCACTTTTATAACCAGCATAAAGATAAAATCAGAGGCTTCTAGTACAGAATATAGGGGACTTAGAGATACATAGAAGCTAGAAATGGGTAGACCTTTAGCTAATGAGATTGAACTCCAGTGTAAGGGAATAGATAGGAGTGAAGGTGATTCTCTATTGGGTCTAGAAGTAATATTGCCAGATTGAAAATGAACAAGATTGAAAGGGATTTTATAGACCTATGTGTCCCACTGATTAACACTAGAAATATGAATTAGTTCTTGAAAGAATTACTTCAAAGATATGATTCTTGTACAAAAAGTGTTTAAGTCCAGGAAAGAGGGGAAAACTGCTATTGCATGCTATGTTCAAAAAAAAAAACAAAAAAACCATCAGCACTTCCACAGCAGTAGTAGAGGTAAATAATGGGGAGGAGGGACCTCCTTAAGAGGAGGTTTAGATTTCCTATTTAGCGAGGGTGTGCTTATTGTTTTTATTCCTCTTGGGAACAAGGAAATTATCTAAAATTAAGAATATATATGGACTGTGGACTTTGGGCCCATACATGATGCCCAATGAATGCAGGTAGCTGAAGGATGCATTGACTGAGAAGTAGATTGGTAAATGATGGTGTATACTTATGAATGAAGGTTGTACTGCAACAAAAAGAAACAAAGTCATGAGGCATGCAATGATGTTAATGAACATGTGGGACATTTGGTGAAGCAAAATAAGCCAGAAACAAAAGAACAACAATGGTATGGTCACCTTTAGAAAATGCTTATAAGAAAACAGGGACCTAGATGGTAAGCTTTTAGAGCCGACTCTTTAAATCTGGATGGTAATTACTATTTCTAGATTTTGAGAGGCTTTTTTATATATATATATATATAACCTGATATTTAGAGATAAGAATGAAGTGAAACAGGTTGGGGTTAAAGTAATTTAGGCCCTAGGGGTAAGGAAGACAGTGTCTATTTCAGAGCCACACATACTCTGAGACCAGTGGAAGAAAGGTTTATTTGGTCTGGAATTGAAATTTTCTGTGGCACATAATCTAACTCAACCTATCTGTATATCTCATTTGAACAATTGAAGCACAGGAAGCACAGAATAAGTAAGAGGTCTTTTAGTCCTGTATAGATTATTGTAATGCCTGGATACATTCTAGAGTATATTAAGCAGACAATCAAAAAAATATTGGCAAAGTCCCCTGAGTGATGGGAGAAAGAATATGGAACTATTAAACCTTACCATTAGGGAATTCCCTGATATTGTGTCAAACTTTAGGGGCACCCAAATCAATAGATGGTTTACTCTTGTGAATCTTATGTAGGTAGTGGAGAAGCTTAGAACCTATAGGCATGCCTAGGAGTTACTTCTGGAGGACCTCTGTTGTTGCTCAGATGTGGCTGCACTCTCTCTAAGCCCAATTCTACAAGTGAAATCATTGCCCTCCCCACTACGTGGGACATGACATCCAGGGGTGAAAGTCTCCCTGGTAACATGGGAGATAAGTCTCAGGGATAAATCCAGACCTGGCCCCATGGGATCAACAATTTCATCCTGACTAAAAGGAGGAAGAGAAGTGTAACTAATAAAGTATCAGTGGCAGAGAGAGTTCAAATAGAGTTGAGAGATTACTCTGGAGGTTACTCTTATGCAAGCTTCAGTTAGACCCTGCTACCTATCAATACCTACCAACCCTCAACCAAGACCATTTCTAAATAACACCTAGGGCAATATATAAGATTCCACAAAGTTTCCATGCACTAGAGTAACTTTCAAAAAACCTACCATCTCCAGATGGGTCCCTGGTCCAGATAAGTCATGAAAGCTAGAGGCCACAGCCTGTCCAGAACATCAGATAGTTCCATCACCCTATTCTATAACAGTGACAGACCCTTCCAATGTGAAAAATTTAGATTGGTCATAGCCCAAACACCCCTAAAGGGAAGGATGGAAAGATCAAAGGTGATGGTGGAGTTATACAATGAAGATAGGATTTAATAAATGAATATGAATGGTGAATCATTAAATTGATATCTCTTTTAGTTTCTTTAGAGCAGCTAAAAGTAAAAACCTAAAATTGTGGAATTGAAACCCATGTCAAACTCTGAAATATGTTCTACAACTAGTTGTGGTGCTGTGCTTTGAAATTTGTAGCTTTTTTTGTATACATTTATTTTTTCACAATAAAAGAAGGAGAAATGTCTATTGTGAAGATAAAAAAAAAATTTAGGCCTTCTAATCTCCTGTATTCAGGAGGACCTAGGGGGGAAATCTGAGAGGATCATATGGTAGCCCATGACAAACTCTGGGATCTGTCCTGTAACTACTTGTTGAAGAATGCCTTGAAAACTATTTCTTTTTTATTTCTTTGCTTTGTATATATGTTATATCATACAATTTAAAAAGTTAAATATATATATATGCCAAGAAATAATAGAATTTTTTTAAAACACAGCATATAAAACATAGGGAACATAGCAAGGAGTAGGGCTTGACAGAAAAAGAAAGCATTACTTTATTTATTATTATTTTTTTTTTAATTTGCTTATGGGCATGAGGCACCAGGGATCGAACTCCAGACCTCCAGCATGGCAGGTCGGAGCTCTGCCTGCTGAGCCACGACAGCCGCCCAACTTTAAATGTTTATATTAAAAAAGAAGAGAGGAGTAATATCAGTAATATAAATTTTCACCTTACAGTGGTAGAAAAAAAGAGGGCAGGAAGATAAACAATAAGTAAATAAAGAATAGAAATAAAAAAGCTATGTAGACTAAAAAAAGAAAGAATATTAGTACAGTAAAAAATAAGCTCTTTTAAAAGATTAAGAGAAAAAGCAGTGGTAAGACATTCAAAAACAGTAAAAGAGAGAATATCAATGGCCAATCATTTCAAATGAATTGACTGATAAAAAAATGGACTATAAAAAGTCCTGAATCATGGTCATTCCAGTTATGTGTCCACTACCCCCCTTATCTCTGATTTGGGGCCTTCTTGACCTTCCCTTATGTTCTTTTCCACTTTTACCTTAATACCAGCTTAATACATCCAGGTAGCTATAATCCCAAGCCTATCAGAGAACCAAGAACAGATTCAGGTGTCTGTTGCTCACTCCAGATTCCCCTTGCTTTTCCCTAATTTATTTCTGTTTTGTTGGAGTTATTCAGATTGTTTTCAAATCCAGACTTCAACTTTCTCCCTCATGACCCCAACTGAGATGAACTCAATCAGTTTTCTTCTACCAAATTTAGCTTATCTCTTGGAACCTTTTCTTCATTCTTGGTTTCATCCTTCTTGCAAATAAGCTGATGGATATCCACAGTGCCATTTGTTGATTGGCACCATTTATTTGGCATGTCAGGTCTTAAAATGCTCAGAGTACATCTATTGTCCTTAAGAGAAAAAAAACATTGCAGACCAAAAAAAAAAAAAGAAAAAAAAAAAGATTATCAGTCCCTCAACCCATCTAGAGGTTCAGTACTCTTTCAGAATTCGGAAGCCTTCATTGTTGTGATGGTATGAGCCCATTACTTGTGTTTAGTCACTAATTCAGAAAGGCAAGAATAATTGTGGAATTCAATTATAGAAGAAATGAGCACTAGTCATGTTCAAGAGTGCAACTGGTGCAAAATTCATTTCCAAATGCACTAGGGAGGATACATATATTCATAACGATTGTAGCCCCAGCTCTTTCAACTATTAATTAACTAATCACTGTGTGAATGTGTCAAATAATGCCATAACCACAAATAACTTCACAGCAGACCTTACTTCATCCAGCAGGTGCAGTTAAGAATTGGCAGCAGTGGCTGGCCCTAGCAAGGTCTCCTCCTGTCACTGCCACTCTATGAACAGGAAAGAGTGTTTCCAGACAAAGGCTGTGGATTTTTCTGCCTGACGCATTCAATAACCAATTCTTGAGACACCAGGGTTTCAAAGAGAGAAAGAGTTTATTACTATACATGTAGTAGGAGAGCAGACAGTCTACTGGCCAAAAATCTCTCTCTCCAAACAAAGTAGATTCAAGGTTTTTAAGGATTCTAGCAAGGGGAGATTGTTAAGCACAGGGTCAGGGTCGTTAAGGATTCCACGTGAGAGAGTGAGTTAAAGAAATTACGGATTTATTGAAGGAATAAAGAAGGGAGGAATTAGATGGGAGAGCAAAAGGGAGAAAGCAGGTAGAAGCCTGAAATTGGGTCCTGCTTGGGGAGCCAGCAGGAAGAAGGAGAAAATAGTTCTGGCTCCTTGTTCTGGGAGCTGTGTTTTAAAGGGACAGTGATGCCAAGAGGGGAGGGTGCCCACTAGGTGGCGTGTTGTTTCCTGATTGGATGGGGGCTTATAACAGGTTTATATCTGGATTCTTGGAGTTGCCAAGGATTCTGAGGTTGGGGGACCAAGGGGGGCTCTGCATCAAGAGCTCCTTTTGCTCTTAGAATTTTCTTTCTGAGACCTAACATTCCCGCCTTTTTCAAAAAACAAGATTGAATGAAGTCAGTGTCAGGTTTGGGTTAGTGCCTTAGCTTAGCTTGAAGCAATTTTTGAAGGCATAAGGGTGTTGTGTCCTTTCATTAACTACTTCCTGCGGACAAAAGAATTGTAGTTGTGGGGGGAGGGGAATAGCTTTGAGCCAAGCAGGACATAGCTGGGTTTTCTGGGTATTTTCTGTTGGACCAGGTTGATAGCGATGTCTTTGCTGCAACAGGAGCCATAGCAAAAATGGGTTTTCAGAATGCTGCTGGTGGGTTATGGCCGCTATTGGCCTGTGAATAAACTTACACAGACTTTGTAGGAGGCAGGGGGCTGGGAGGAAAATTAATAGGAGGATAATTAAGGGCCCAATGAGGGGAAGCAGAATAGCTCATAAAGGGGTGGAGAAGAATGAAAGAGGGTTTGAGGGAAAGACAAAGAGATGAATGATGAAATTAGTTGTTATTTTTGGAGAGTTTAGCATTTTCTGGTTTTAGAGCTTTTTTGGCATTGGAATAACTTGGAGATTTTAAGTTTTTGAAAAACAAACTTAATCAGTAAAGTTTTATAGAGCATTAGATATTTTTAGGGTTTTTAGGAACACTGTTGGTTGGGGTTTGTCATGTTGTGGCAATTTGCAATATTTGGTTGAAGCTTGGATAAGAGTAACCTCTAAAATAACCTCTCGACTTGATTTGAAATCTTTTAGCCATTGAAATGGTATTTTTCCCCCTTTTGTTCAGTTTATCCATGATGTTAGGGCTAGTCTCATTCTTGGTGCTTATGTTTTACAGTGCCAGAGCCAGTTATGTTTTCCAATGTCAGAATCCCCTATTTTTCACACTGCCAGTGCCAGGCTTACATTCTTGGAAATCATCCCACTTTGGGGGGAAAGCTTAGAGTTTGGCTTAGAGAGAGACCACATTTGAATAACAGCAGAGATTTTCTGGAGATGGCTCTTAGGCACTAACTTTAAGTAGTTTTAGTTTATTTAGAAACTAACAACATTATACTATGTATTGCTTAACATTACATAGATTAATATTCAAATATACAGATATAACATCAACAGTGAAATATTGTTAAATTTTTAGGAATTTTATATAGTTTATAAATATATGAACTTTTTTTTTTTTTTTTTTTGCATGGATGTGCACCAGGAATCGAAACCAGGCTCTTTGTAGAAAACATATATAGCTGGATCTAATTTATTTTTTAATCCACTCTGACAATCTCTGTCTTCAAATTGATGTATTTAGACCATTCACATTTAAAGTGGCTACTGCTTTGGATTGATATCTACCATGTTTGTAACTATTCTCTATTTGGTACATTTGTTCTCTATTTCTTTTTTTCTCCTTTCTTATGCCATCTCTTGTTTTAATTGAAAATTTTATATGATACAATTTTCTCCCCTTTCTTAGCACATCAATATTCTTACTTTTAATTTTTTTGTACTTTCATTAGAGTTTCCAAAATATATTTTTAACTAATCTAAATCCACCCCCAAATTGCATTATGTGGTTACACATATAGCACAGGTACTTTATAAGTCATGGGTATTCCCAATTCAATTCCTCCCTCTCATTCCTTATGACATTTGTGTAACTCATTTCACCTACCTCTATACACAATCACCCTAAATTTATATCATTTACTTCTTTCTGAACAACTTCTTTTAACATTTCTTGCAGGGCAAATCTACTCATGATGAGTTCCTGTAGTTTTTGTTTTTTTTTTTTTTGCCTGAAACAGCTTATAAATTTCTCCTTCTACCTTTTTAAAAACTTTTTAATGTGGTTTCATATATACAACTCCAACTTTTCCATTTTTACCACTTACAGTATAAAATTCAGTGATGTTAATTTCATCCACAATTTTATGCTATCATCAATTACCAAAACATTTTCATCACCCCAAACAGACACAGTATGCCCATTGAGCAATAATTTTAAGCTTTTTCACTCGAGATGATGTCTTCCAATTTCACCCATATATCATGTATCAGAACTTCATTCTTTTCAACAGCTGAATAATATTCCATTGTGTATATATACATATATATATGTGTATGTATATATATATATATATTATATATATATATATAATATACCACCTTTTGTTAACTCATTCATCTGTTGATGGACCCTTAGTTGCTTCCACCTTTTGGTTGTTTTGAATAATGAAGGATAATTTCAAACCTCCAAAATAACCTCTCGACTAGATTTGAAATCTTTTAGCCATTGAAACTCTATTTTTCCCCCTTTTGGTCAGTTTATCCATGATGTTAGGGCTAGTCTCATTCTTTTTAAGTATGCCCATTAAGCAATAATTTCCCCTCTCTCCCCTCCCCAAGTCCTTTAAACAGTTTTCTATTTTTTGCCTCTATGAATTTGTTTATTTTTAGTATTTCATAATTGAAATCATACAACGCTTGTCATTTTGTGCCTAACTTTTTCACTCAAGATGATGTCTTCAAATTTCACCCATAAATCTTGTATAAGAACTTCATTCTTTTCAACAGCTGAATAATATTCCATTGTGAATATATACATATATATGTGTGTATGTATGTATATATAATATACCACCTTTTGTTAACTCATTCATCTGTGATGGACCCTTAGTTGCTTCCACCTTTTGGTTGTTGTGAATAATGAAGGATAATTTCAATAATTTCACTCAATATAGAACTCTAGGTGATTATTTTATTTTTCTTTCAACTGGAATACTTGAACACAACTCTAAATACTTCACTCTTCTTGTTTGCATTGTTGCTGACAATAAGTCTATTTCTTACAAGTCAGGGATGAAACTGTAATTCTAGTTGGATATTTTAAACCTGTCTCAGTAAGAGACAGAAGAAAAAATCAGGAAGAATATAGAAAATGTTTAACTGCATTCTGTCATCATGACCCAGTTATCACAGACCTTAATAAGACAACATTCTTTTCAAATATACATAGAATATTCACCAAAATAGAATATATACTGGGACTTATATATTTTCAGTAAAATTCGGGGGTCCAAAATATTAAGTATATTATATAACCATGCAGAACTAAATCCAAATACAGTATCAATAAGTTATCTAAAATATTTAGAAATTGCATAACAGATTTTAGACTATTCCACAGGCCAAGTAGGAAATCAAAAGTGAAATTAAGATATATTCAGCTGAAGGACAATGAAAATATATCATATTTTTTTAAAAAAAGCTCAGGACAAAAATTTAAGGCCAGGGCAAAAAACAGTGCTAGGAAAGAAAAAATAATTCTTTCATTAATTATTTTAAGAAAGTGAAAAGGAGTAATATAAATTATATAAATCTCCAATTTAAAACACATAAAAATGGAGAGCAAAGAAAACATTATGCAAGCAAAGGTATAGAAATAATGAACGTAAGAATAGAAGGCAATGCAAACAGACAACATACACACAAAAAAGAACATTAAGCCAGCAAAAATTGTGTCATAAAATATTAACAGAACTAATGAATAACTAGCAAGATTAATCAAGAAAAAGAAAGGTAATATAAATGCCCAATACCAGAAATTAAAAGGGAATGACACAACAGATCCTACAGATATTAAAAGGATAATCAAAGAACATTACAAACAACTTTATGCCAATGAATTTAGTTACTTAGATCCAATGGACAAAATTCTTACAAAATACAACTTGCCAAACTATCTTATAAAGAAACAGACAGATGAATATTCTTCTATCTGTTAAAGAAAATGTGCTCATAACCAAAAACCTTTCTATAATAAAAGTTCCAGGAATAGATATTTGGAGAATTCTCTTAAATATTTAAGAAAAAATTATTAACAATCTTAAACATTCTCTTTTAGAAATGCTAATGCTACTTTCATACCAAATCAAGATACTGATATTACATGAAGAGAAAAATAAAAATCAATGTCCCTCATGAAAATAAATGCAAAAATACCTTTAAAATATTTTAAATTTAACCCCCTGAATATGTAATAAAGGATAATGCATCACTGCTCAGGAATGTGTCATTGGTTCAGTATTCAAATCCCAATCACCCTATCCATATCCTTGTGAAGACAAAAATGAGGAGAGACATTGTTCAGATAGCTATTTACTCCATGAATGTATAAATCAATTTGATTAGCTGAGGCTCTGAAACACTAACAGAATTATTTCTGGTCCTTAGGGATAAGGAGATGGAAAAGGGCTTTAGTACTCTTAAAGGTTCCTTCTCTGAGACCATAAAGCTTAACATTAAGCCTTTATCCCTGGGTCTACTTAAAAATACCTGACTGAGCTTTCTTGCTGTGCTTATTTTTCTATTTGCTCCTGCTTTTCTCCTTGTATGCTTTCTGGTCTCTCCTAGTCTGATGGACTAGGGCACAGGTTGGAAAATTTCTTTTGGGTTAAGAATCATATAGTGGAATCTTTACCCTCTTCAACTGAGATGGACTCTCCTGCAGTTAGCTATTCAATTCTACAGATGTAGCATGACAGAAGCCACAGATATTGCAGAAAAAAAAAGTAGGCTGAACTGTGTTCCAGCAACACTGTATTTATAAAGACAGATTGTATGTTAGTTTGAGTCATCAGGCTACACTTTGCTGGCATTTTGGTTAAGATATCAATCTGATGAGGACTCCTCCCTGAGGATTTTGAATGACTATGTGGATTATTGCTTCAGGTAAAAAAGTTATGCAGGTTTATCCAGACAGCTTCTCCCCATGCTCTACCTGTGAACTTCCTGTGTAATGGCACAGATCCCTAAATTTTTGGCCATTGCCTAATTGTTGTGTGGGAAAAGTATCCTTATTTCAGCATTTCATTGGTCTATTAAAATTCTAACTGTACAGTGTTCACTGTTCTGAATTGCCCTTATTGGTGATAGAGATTTGTGTGTCCTGTGCTGGAGTCCCAGTAGAGGATATTACTCCACATGAATCGTTTACCAAAAGGGGACAGGAAAATAGCAGAATTATGGTCATTCCCACCAGGCATCCTCTACCCACTGACCTCTTGCCTAGGGCCCTCTCTTTCCTTTTCTGACATCTCTCTCTATCAAGTACCTTTAGACCAGCTCAATGCATCAACTTAAGCAGCAACCTAAAGCCTGTAAGAGAACAATAAACACATGCAGGTGTTTGTGGCAGTCACTCTAGACCCTCCTTGCTTTCCCTGACATTCCTGCTTTGATGAAGTTGTTCAGACAGTTTCCAAAACCAGACATCAACCCCTTCCTCCATGACCCCAGTTTGGATTAAGACAATCAGTGTTTGATGATCACAGAGCATCAACCAACATCACCTGTTTTAGAATCCTTTTCCAGTTATGATCTCATACTGTCTACAGATGAGCTAGAGGTGTCATTTATTTGACAGCTCATGGCTTTCAGTACCCTGGAGCGCACCTATTGTCCTTAGCAGAAAAACACTTCAGAACTAAGGGTCTATTGGGCCTTCAACATTTCTAGAGGCTAGGTATTCTTGCAGAATTTGCAGAGCTTCAAATCTGTAATTATATGAGCTTACTTGTGTTCATCCATGATTAATGCAGACAATCCTGATTAATCATGATTTAACCATTGAAGTAATGCAGCTTAATCAAAGTCAAGAGGGTAACTAGTGCAAAACTTTTTGATATATTCTAGCAAGGTTTTACAAATTCTTGACGCCCTTCTGCTCTGTCAAGGTCCAGGTTTGCCAACTGTTAATAAATAGGTAAACACTTCACGTGCTATGTAAGCCAAAACCAACTTCACAGTAGACCTTACTCAATCCAGGGGGTGCAGTCAAGGACTGGGAGCCTCCTCTAAGGTCTCTTCCTGCCACTGTCACTATATGCACAGGAAAAAAGAGAGAAGTACCCGGACGACTCACCTTACTTTTTTTATATTTCAGATGCATTCGAATCTGTATAGATTTTCTGGCCAAAAGTAAGTCTCCTGGATAAGAAAGTCATAATGTTGATGCGATTCAACTGCTGACATTTGTTGTAAAAAATAAAAAATAATTAAAACCTTTTTTAAAAAGGATGACTCTGCTGTAATTTTTCATTGTGATATTTATAGAAACATTTTTATAAGATATTTGCAGGAAGGAAATTTTTCAGTTTCACTAAGGGTATCGAAAGCTAATATTTCTTAACTCTCTCCCCAGTGGATAGCAAAGTATGAGGTATTTTAAGTGACTCACCAGTGCCATCTTTCCCCACTGTCTTTCAAAAATAGTTCATTTTCCTCTGCCCTTCAGGCAACTGTAACATCCTGCAGTTAAAACTCTAAAATTTTACTCATTTATCTTCCTACTTTGCCAAAACAAACAGTGATTCCTACTTTTCTGAAGAAGATCTTAAGACCTATACTATGGAAAAAGTACATTTTGAATGCAAGCCCTTTATCAGTTATACATTTTACAAATATTTTCTCCCATTTTGTGGCTTGTCTTTAATTCTCTTAAAAATGACTTTCACAGGGTAGAAGTCTTTATTTTTAATGTAGCCCAACTTATCAATATATTCTTTCATGGATCATCCTTATGGTATTCTATCTAAAAAGTCACCACCAAGCCCAAACCAATCTACAAACCAGAATCAGCCCTAAAAGGGTAACTCCATGTAGACCTATTTCTTTTGATTCTAAGGAGAAAGTCTAGAAGTTTTATAGTTTCACATTTTACATTTAGGTCTATGATCCATATTGAGTTAACTTTTGTGAGAGATATAAGGTCTTTGTCTAGACTCATTATTATTATTATTATTTTGGCACGTGGCTGTCCAGTTGGTACAGCATCATTTGCTGAGAAGATTGTTTTCTTGCCATTGAATTGCATTTGCTCTTTTTCAAAGATTGGTTGACTATATTTGTGCAGGTATAGCTCTGTTCCATTGATCTATTTGTCTTTTATTTTGCTAGCACTACACTCTGATCACTGTGGCTTTACAATAAGTCTGGAAGACAGGTAGTGTCACTCCTCCAATTTTATTCTTCTTCAGTAAGTTATTAGCTATTCTGGATTTTTTACTTTCCATATAAGTTTTATAATCAGTTTGTCAATATCCACAAAATAACTTGCTGGTATTTTGATTGGGATTGTGTTGAATACAGATCACATTTGAGAGAACTGACATCTTAAGAATATTGAGTTATCTTAGCTAAAAATATGAAACCATCTCTTCATTTATTTAGAGCTTTGATTTCTTTCATCAAAGTTTTTGTTTTCTTTACATTGATCATGTTCAATTTTGTTAGACATAACTATTTCTTTTTTTGCTGACAATGTAAATGATGTTGCATTTTTAATTTCAAATTCCATTTGTTCATTACTAATAGATAGGAAAGCAATTTCTTTTTGCGTATTAATCTTGCAACCTTGCTATAATAACTCATTTTTTGTAGGAATTGTTTTTGTCAATTCTTTGGGATTTTCAACATAGACAATCATATGATCTGAGAAAAAAATAGTTTTATGTTTCCCTTCCTACTCTGCATATCCTTTTTTCTTATCTTATTGCATTAGTGCAGACTTTCATTATGATGTAGAATAGGAGTGGTGAGAGAGGACATCTTTGTATTGTTCCCAATCTTGTTTCTCACCATTAAGTATGATGTTAGCTATAAGTTTTTTGTAGATATTCTTTATCAAGCAGAGGAATTTCCCCTCTATTTATAGTTTGCTGAGAGTTTTTATCAAGAATGAGTATTGGGTTTTGTCAAATATTTTTTCTGAATCTATTGATATGGTCATATGGTGATTCTACTTTTGTCTGTGATTTTATGAATTACACTGATTGATTTTCAAATGTTGAACCAGTGTTACATACCTGGAATAAATCCCACCTGGTAATGGTGTATAATTCTTTTAAAACATTCTTATATTAACTTGGCTAATATTTTGTTGAGTATTTTTGCATCTATGTCCATGCAAATTGGTCTTTAATTTTCCTTTCTTGTAATATCTTTGTCTGGTTTCCATATCTTGGTAATACTGTCCTTGTAAAATAAGTTAAATTGTAGCGATTGATATAATTTCTTCTTGAAATATCTGGTAGAATATATGGGGAAAACGTGGGCCTGATGTTTTTTATTTGGAAGGTTATCAATTGTTAATTAAGTTTATTTAATAGATAAACTTAAGGCCTATTCAGATTATCTTTCTTCTCATATGAGTTTTGGTACATTGTGTCTTTCAATGAATTGGCCCATTTCAACTAAATTATCAGATTTGCAGGCATAGAGTTGCTCATAATATCCCTTGATAACTCGTTTAATGTCCATGGTATAAGTAGTAATAGGGTCTCTTTTATTTCTAATAATGCTGATTTGTGCCTACTCTCTTGTTTATTTCCTGTTGGCCTGTTAGAGAGTTGTCAATTTTATTGATCTTTTCAAACAACCACCTGTTGGTTCTTTTGATTTTCTGTTATTTTCCTGTTTTTAATTTCATGGATTTCTGCTCTAGTTTTTGTTCCTTTTCTTCTACTTATTTCGATTTATTTTGGTTTCATGTTCTTAGTTTCCTAAGGTAGAAGCTTAGATTATTGAATTTAGACCTTTTTATTTGCTAATATATTCACTCCATGCTATATGTTTCCCTCTAAGCACTGTTTTTGCTACATTGCACAAATTTTGATAAGTTGTATTTTCATTTTCATTTATTTCAAAAATTTTTTCAGTTTCCCTTGAGACTTCTTCTTTGACCCATGTAGTATTAAGAAGTGTGTTGTTTTATCTCCAGATATATTTTAATTTTTCCAGCTGACTTTCTGCTGTTGATATCTAACTTAATTCTGTGGTCCAAAAGCATACTTTATATGATTTACATTGTTTAAAAAAATTTTGAGGTGCATTTTATAACCCAGGACATGGTCCATCTTGTAGAATGTTCCACATGAGTTTAAGAAGAATGTGTATTCTGCTTTGTTGGCTGAAATATTCTAAAAATGTCAATTAGATCCTGTTGATTAATGGTGCTGTTAGTTGAACTATATCCTTACAGATTTTATTCTTTCTGGGTCTGTCAATTACTTTCAGTTGGGTGCTGAAGTCTCTAACTATAATAGCGGATTTGTGTATTTCTCTTTGCAGTTCTATCAGTTTTTACCTCATGTATTTTTACTCTCTGTTGTTAGGCACATACATATTAAGGTTTGCTATATCTTCCTGGGGATTTGACCTCTTTATCATTATGTAATGCCCCTCTTTATCTCAGATAATTTTTCTTGCTCAGAAATCTGCTTTGTCAGAACTTATTAAAGGTACGCCAGCTTTCTTTTGATCAAGTTAGCATGGTGTATCTTGTTTCCATCCCTTTGTTTTTAATCTCTCTTTGACTTTATATTTAAAGTGGGTTCCTTTTAGACAATATATAGTTGGGTCTTGTTTTATCTATTCGGATAGTTCCTGTCTTTTAATTGGTGTATTTAGACCATTCACATTTAAAGTGATTATTGATACTGTTGGATTAATATCAACCATATTTGTACCTGTTTTGTATTCATTACCTTTGTCATTTCTTTCTTTCTTTAATCTTCTGCTATTTTTCTGTCTTCCATTATTTTATTTGAGCATAAAATATTATTTCATTTTATCTCCTCTCCAAGTATATCTATTGTACTTCTTTTTTCAAAAGTTTTAGTTATTTCCCTAGAGTTTGATGTACACGTTTACAACAAGGCTTCATAGATAGTGCAGGTACTTTCTAACAGAGTATTCCCAATTCCTTCCTCTTTTCTCTTATAACACTGCTGTCATTCATTTCACTTATCCATAAGTTATAATAATTCAATATATTGTTACCTCAATTATTTGAAGAAACTGTTATCTGTCAGATCAGTTAAGAATAATAAAAATAAGATTTTAGGGTGCATGGGTAGTCATTGGTTAGAATGCCTGCCTTCCATGCAGGAGACCTGGGTTTGATTCCCAGACCATACACCAAATAATAATAATAATAATAATAATAATAATCTTTATGTAGATATGATTTTTAAAATCCCCATTTCTTCCATGAATGAAATTATACCAGTTTATAATTTCCTCTCCATCCATGTGAACCATCCTTCTTTAACATTTCCTCCACTGCATTCAACTGTGTTTCTTGAGGCTCAACAGAGAGCCTGAGATGGCTCTCCCTAGAGAATAACTCTGTATTCCTTGCTTAACTGTATCAATTCTTTTGGCCTGTACATTCTAAGCAGAAATGAAATTGAAGACTATACCTAAAGAAGCTTCCAGAGAAGAGGGCTTCCAGAGGGGCCCCAAAGAAGTGATGGTGCTGAATGCAACAGAGCCATTTGCATATGGGTTCTCAGGAGGGGAAAGGAAGCTGTTGCACTCTCATTGGCTGTTGAGAATGAATTCTTCCAACTGAGGATTCATAATGTCAACTTGAAGAAGAAGTTCATCCCAAAGAGGGTGATAGGCATATCAGAGTATGTTGGCTGCGATGGCTTCCTGGGATTGTACAAGTCCTTATCTGGGTCTTACGTTATTGTCACCAAAAGATGAAGGTACCAAACAGCCTTATTACAAATTCAAAGGCATCCTCTAAAATCAATCATCTTTCCTTAAAATCACCAGGAACATCTGTGAATGGAGTATTTATAGTGCATAAGGTAAGTCCACACCATTGTTTTATACAATCTTCTTCAACAACACCACAATTTAGAAGTCTTAACTTGCCAAATGGAGTTTGATCAATCAGTTGTGCCTATAAGCTCAAGGACTTCCTGATCAGCTATGGTAGAGGGGAGCCTTCCCACATCAGGATATAGCATAGGTAGCCTGTTAACATTCCTCTTCCCATGCAAATTATTTAGAAAGGGATTTCTCAGGAAACCTTGGCATTTTATCAGATATGATAATCAAGTCACAGACAGAGTAGTCCATAATGGTGAAGAATTCATATCAACGTACATGTCCTGAGGATTTTATTTCTTTGACTTCTGCCCCATCTGTATTAGCAATTACTTTGTTTGAATTTTGAATAAATAATTTTCCTCATGAAGCTCAGAATCTGATTATGGAAGCTAGAGTAAGAAATTAGTAGTCTTTTCTCCTCTAGAATGCAACTATGTCCATCAGTGAGGATTCTAACAATCTGGATACTAAAAAGCTATTACCTCTGTCCCATTTATTCCTTCACCAGAAGACCGTTGGGCTATAAGAAACATTGGGATTATATAATAAGAGAAATATAGATGTTGGAAAATACTAGAGAAAACATGTAGTTTAATCTCTCAACTTATAAATATGAACAATACAGTGCAGAGAAATTTACTGTATTGTTAGAATTATGGTGTGTCTTTCAGTCTCAACAGACCATATAAACTCTAAATTCAGCAGCCCTTACTTTTTGTATAAAGTATTGGTTCTCACTCCATTACATATGTCTTCTAGAGTGGCTCGTTATTTTACCTGTGCTATATTCTGTACAACCTGCTTAAATGGGTATATATGCATTTTTAGAATTAACAAGTTAGGGTGTAAGTGAAATAGAAAGGTAGAAAAAAACGGACTAGATGAACTAGTTCCTACAGGGTGGGCAGATTGAAGAAGAATGAATAAATGTAGAAGCTATGGGAAAGAATTACATAGTGAGATAAAATAATATACTTGACGAGAATATTCAGCAATCTTTCTCAGACTCATAATCAGCCCTGAATGGCCTTTCTTCCCGGTTCTAGGATAGGTGCCATGAAACCTAATGAGGTTCTCAAATTCCTCTGTACACAAGCTCCATGAAAAATGCTAGCTATTGTAAGGAGGAAGACGTTTTTAAAAAGTACTTGGTTTTTCCAAAAGACCAAGCAGACAAAGACCTGGAATGAGGAAGACCAGCAGGAGGACTCAAAATGGATGATTCTCTTAAGCTACTCAGTGACTGTAATTCCAGACCTACATTTTGTATTTACCATATCAGATGCAAACGTTTCCACTAATACCAAGTATTAGTGGAAATTCCCACAACTAATTCTCAGAAGATGATATTAATTTTTCCCCAGAAAATGGTGAGGAATAGATGAATATTCAATGAAATTCAAGATAATAGATGCAAAATGGAAATAGTGATCTATAGATAGATGACTGACCAAAATCAACTGTGGATAATGCGATAAACTTAAACTCATCTACTTTGAATTGTTGTTAAGTTTAGATAAGTATCAGCTAAGATCTGCCTTTCACAGTTGCATAAAGGTAGAAACTGGTTGGGGAGCATCATTCTTGCAAAATGGCAGACTAGACTTTAGAGAGTTCAGCAGATGGCTAAAGAACTAAATGTTGCCCTACAGTGTATATAAACCCAATCCTTCTCCCTCTTCCTCTCTCTCCTTTCCTCTCACCTTCTCTGCATCTTTCTTTTCTTTCTTTCCCCCTTCCTTTCTACTTTCCTTCCTTTTTTTCTTTCTCTCCTTTTTCCCTTCCTTCCTTCACCTCTCCCTTCTTTTTTATCTTTCTTTCTCCTTTCTTGAAAGATGGAAAATTTTATATATTGAAGAGAGAAAATTTAGAGGCTTTCAAAAGGATATGATACCTAAGCTAAATATTTTAAAAATTGGTAGACTACCAAGAGAAGAAGATAGTTTAATAAGTATTTGGGGTTGGTTAAAGCAGATTCATTTCAAATCCTGACTCTAATTATCTAGTTGACTAAAAACTTAAATGCTAGGAAACTCTGTTTTCACATCTTTAGAGTGGGGGCAATATTTTCTACCTCAGAGGATAGTTCTGAAGACTTATTAAGCTAATGCATAGGGATCCCTTGTCACAGTGACTATCAAATCAAAAGCACTCAATACACTATAGGTATTATTTGAAATGAAAGAAACATATAATAACACCATGAAACAGCAGATCGTGCTTTAGAAAATGGTAAATTTAATATATGTGGAATAATTATTGCTTTTCTCTCAAAAGCTGAGGAACACAGACTTCTGGGAACATGGTAGAGTAGGATTGGCTAGATTCACCCCTGCTCCATAGAACAAGATAGGGAACAGGGAAGAATGACTGGGACTGCAGTCCTGGAAGGGTGAGTGATTGAAGAGGGTCTTCAACATTTCTTAGGGAAGAGAAAGGTGGAGACTTTGGGATGGAGAGAACAGGGTGGGTCTGATTGGTCATAATTCCCACTGGGAGCCAGCAGCAGCATACAGGGAAGTGCAGATCTGAGGGAATGGCCCATCCCTCTGATACAACCTGCCCCATCAGTTAGCTGGGGAGCTCTCCTTGTGTGGCTCAAAAGCCAGCCACTTCCATGGAGAGCCAAGAGGTGTCTCTAGCTATCTACCACAAAAAGCTGTGCCCCTGGGCCCTGGGATCAGTCACCGCACAGGACACAGAGAATAGCCTACCTGTCAAGCACAATAAATAGATCTACTAGGCTCAGGGTGCTATGATCAGCTGCTCCACTGGGAGCTACGGTTTGCTCTCATCCTGTGCCAGGATTGGCCATCCCACCACTGCATGCCAGGAGCAATCCCACTGCAATGTAGCCCATATTCCAAGCCCAGCAGCTGCAGTCAGGGCAGGTGGGCCTGAGGGGAGTAGGTGCATCAGGAGTGCCACGTGCTGGGAAGAGATTGTAGGTGAGCCTTACAAACTCTCTATCTGCCTAGTCTTAAAAAAAAAAATATATATATATATATATATATATATATATATATATATATATATATATATTTCCATTGTTTTTATTATTCATAGTAGTATTTTTCATTTATATATATTTTAGTTATTTTTATTTTTTATTTATGTGTAAAATTTTCTCTCTCTTCATCAACATCAGTCTTAGTTCATTCCCAATATATCTTTGAGGTGTCTCTTTCTGACTTTGGAGCCTAATATTGCTGAGATTTGTTTTTTATTTTCCAATATTTTCCATTTTATTCATTTTTGGAGGGTGCATGGGCCAGAAATCAAGCCTGGATCTTCTAATGGGCATTCTGCCACTGAACTACCCTTACACCCCTGCCTACCTTTTAATAGACCTTCAAGTAGAATTGTACCTTTACATGAATCTGGGCCTTGACTTGTGCGGAATTTCTGACAAACCAAGTGCAAAAAAGGAAACTTCAATGCAAAACCAAGTAAATAGAAAATTTTAGATGAGTGAAGGAATCAATTTGCAAAATAACTTTATTAAGATAATCAAATACCCCAAACACAACAGAAAATCACAAAGCATATGAAGAACCAGGCAGAAATCATTCAACCATATGACCAAATCAAAACACAAGAGAGGACACAAAATATAGAATAACTACTCAAGGATATTGTATAGCTAGTGTTCTCTAGAGAAACAGAATCAACAGGAAATATCCATGAATATAAAATTTGTGACAGTGTCTCATGTAACTGTGGGAATGTGGAGTCCAAGGTCTGTAGGGCAGGCTGCAAGCTGGGAGCTCCAATGAAGCTCCCCAATGAACAATCAAGAGAGGCTGACTGGCTAAAGAAGGAAGAGTGACTATATCCTTTAAATCCTTCCAGTAACTAGATTAAGCATCACTCTTTGAAGAAGACTCTCCCCTTAGGTGATTAAAAATGCAATCAGCTGTGGATGCAGCCAACGTGATCATAATTTAAGTCCATGAAATGTCCTCATAGCAACAGACAGTCCAGCGCTTGCCCAACCAGACAACTAGGCATCACCACCTGGCCAAGCTGACACATGAACCTGACCATAAAAGATATTTTTTAAGAAATAAAGGCTATCAGAAAGACACTAGAAAAGCATAAAAAGAATTTCAAATATTAAACAGAAAAATAGCAAATCTCACACAGATGAAAGATACAGCAGACTAAATTAGAAATATACTAGAGATTCAGGATAGAGATTTGAAGAAGCAGAAGGAAGACAGAACTATAGTGCACAAAAGAACAAATGGCAAAAAAAAAGATGGGAAAAATGGAACTGGATCTTAGGGAAATGATGGACAACAAAAGATGCACAAATATAAGACTCTTTGGTGTCCCAGAAGGAGAAGAAAAGAGTAAAGGGCTGGGAAGGTTAGTTGAAGATATAACTGTGGAGAACTTCCCAATCCCTATAAAAGACATAAATATGCAAACCAAAGAGGCCCAATTGAACCTCAAATAGAATAAATCCAAATAGGCCTTGTGATGGTTAGGTTTCATTGTCAACTTGGCCAACTGACTGTGCCCAGTTGTCTAGTCAGGCAAGCACTGACCTGACTGTTCCTGCAAGGATATTTCATGGATGATTGATAAACTGGAAGGCTGGTATATTAAATCATCAGTCAATTGATTGCAGCTGTGGCTGATTACATCTAAGATGAGCTAAGGCATGTCTCCCATGAGATCATCCAATCAGTTGAAGGTTTTTAAGGAAGAAGAGAGACTTTTTCACTGCTTCTTCAGCCAGCAAGCCTCTCCTGTGGAATTTGCCCAGACCCTTCACTGGAGCTGCCAGCTTCTTCACCTGTCCTGTGCATTTTGGACTCTTTCATTCCCATGGTTCTGTGACACACCTTTATAAATCTCATATTTACATATATCTCCAGTTGTTCTGTTTCTCTAAAGAACCCTGACTAACACAGCTTGCTACATGAGGTGGTTCTCAAGAAACAGTCTTAAAAATGGGTTGTTACAATTGGTTTATTACTGTGACTAGATTCAGATACACAATTGACGGTTTCCCATAATCAAGATGGCACCAACAGGCCATGGGGTGAGTCAGCAAAGAAGTACGGCTCTGGGTAAGGGTTTTTTTACACCTTTACAGAGTTTTTGGAATTAAGTGGCATAATGATATTGGCTGGTTGTTGTTAGATATGCTGGATACAGTGATGAAGGAAAGGGATGAACTGAAGCCTTCAAATTTGTAACTTAAGCACTGTATGAATGATGTAAAAATTTTCATGTTTGCTCTGAAAGAAAATTTGATTTCCTGTGGTCACAGATTTGAGATCTCTGAAAACCAGGCACAGAGCTTCATTGTGCAAGCAGTAGCTTTACAATATAAAATGAAATCTTAAACTTGCAGGCTGTCTGCTCTTAAAGTAAAGGCTCTGATTGGAAAAGAATAGGATCCTGAAAGATGGGATGGAGGTATATGGCTTGATAATGATGGCGATGGGAAGATGGAACTCTGAATGTGCTAAGCCTTTGCTAGATAGACCTGTAATTGACTGCCCTGAGGAAAGAGCTTCCAAGCCTTTGCTCTGCCCAGAAGAGTCTGCCACCTAACCTCCACTAAATGAGGTTAACCCTTCAGTGTCTACTAACCATATAACTACCTTCTTTGGGGAAATAGCCCTCACTACTGTCTGGAGTGGCTAATCCTATTTCACCAGGAAAAAACTGCAATTGAAGGCCCTGAGGTAACTGACTTAAAAGACACTTCTATTTCTTTTCATGACCCACCCCACCATCCCTGTTTTCTTCAAGACCTACAACTTGACTAAAATCCCAACAGGTCCCAAAGGTGAGGTATAGAGTGTGACCCATGAGGAAGTATGCTATACTCCAAAAGAACTGCCTGAGTCTTCCAATCTATATAGACACAAATCAGGGGAAAATGTGTGGGAATGGATATAGAGAATCTGGGATAATAGTGGAAGGAATATAAAGTTGGATCAAGCTGAATGTATTCATATGGACCCAATAAGCAGAGATCTACATTCAGTGTTGTAACTCCAGGGGTTAGAAAGGGCATTAACAATGGGTTTGGATGGATGGCTGAAACATGGATCAAAAGGTGGCTGACATTACCTAAAGTTGCAAAGCCAAAACTGCCCTGGTATAATGTAGATGAGGGGATCCAAATGCTTAGAGAGATGAGAATGTTCATGTGGACTTATCAAGGAAGACCTGCTCACACACCCCAGTAATATCCAGAGGACACATCTTTCACCAGAACCTTGAGGTCTGTAGTCACCCTTCTCTGTAGGTGAGATATTACACTGGGAACTGTTGTTACTGAGCTGAAATCCTTAAACACAATGGGGAGGATCACAACTTGAGTGGGCAGAAGCCATGTGGTGACAATTAATCACCACAAACAAGGTGGACATGGCCACCATAATGGACAGCAGACTCCAAGCAGTAGTCAAATAATCTGACTCACAGAGACTTGTGGTGTTGGCTAGTAGATCATGGGGTACCTAGAAGTAAAATACGTGGGCTGTCTACTAAATTCTTCTTTAAACCATATAAGCAGAAGAATTTTAGATCAAGTGAACAAGAGTCTAGCTTGAATAACCAAAACATACCATAACAGCCCCTTTGTCAATTCCCAGACTTGAGACACTTTACAGACCCAGAGCCCCTTGAATGAAGGGATGACCATGCACCCTTGGGGAAGGACCCTTTTACACTGACCACAATTTACTGTTAATCTTCCTCCCAGCCTTCTTCAAGGAGACCTATGGCCTTTTATTAGGGTGACTGTGCACTGGGGAAAAGGAAATGATCGATATTTGGTGATTATTGGACACTGGCTCAGAAGTGACACTAATTCCAGGAGACCCAAAACATCAGTCTGGTCCACCAGTCAAAGTAGGAGGTCAGAGGATTGGTGGAGTTTTAGCTCAAGTCCATCTCACAGTGGGTCCGGGGATCCCCAGCCCCATTCTGTGGCCATTTCCCCAGTTCCAGAAGGCATACTTGGAATTGACATAAACACCAACTGACAGAATCCCCTCAGTGGTTCTTTTACACATGGAGTGAGAACTATCATGGTAGGAAAGACCAAGTGAAAGCCACTAGAACTGCCCCTACCTAGTAAAATAGTGCATCAGAAGCAATACTGTATTCCTGGAAGGACTGCAGAAATTAGTGGCACTCTTAAGGACTTGAAAGATTTGGGGGCAGTGATTCCCACTACATCCCCATTCAACTCTCCTATTTGGCCTGTACAGAAAACAGATGGGACTTGGAGGATGACAGTGGGTTATTGTAAGCTTAACCAGGTGGTAACTCCAATTGCAGCTGCTGTCCCAGATGTGGTATCATTGCTTGAGCAAATCATTACATTGCCTGGTACCTGGTATGCAGTTATTAATCCAGCAAATGCTTTTTGCTCAATAGATATTAGTAAGAACCACCAGAAACAGTTTGCATTCAGCTGGCAAAGCCAGCAGTCACAATCCTGTCCACAGGCACCTTAATAATTTCTCCCTCCTGCAAATACATCACACTGGTATGTTTATTGATGATATCATGCTAATTGGACCTACTGAGCAATAAAGAGGAATTACTCTAGACTTCCTGGAAAGGCATTTGCATGTCAGAGGATGAAAGATGAATCCCTCAAAAATACAGGGCCCTTCCACCTCAGTGAAATTTCTAGGTGTCCAGTGGTGTGGGGCATTCTGAGATATCCTTTCTAAGATGAAGGATAAGTGGTTGCATCTGTCCTTTCCTATGACAAAAAAAGAGGCACAACACCCATTGTCCTCTGTGAATTTTGGAGGCAATATATTCCTCATTTGGGTGTGCCACTCCAGCCAATTTACCAAGTGACCAGAAAAGCTACTAGTTTTGAGTGGGCACCAGAACAACAGGAGGCTCTGTAGTATGTCCAGGCTGCTGTGCAAGCTGCTCTACAACTTGGGCCATATCATCCAGAGGATCCAACGGTGCTGGAAGTGTCAGTGGCAAACAGGGGTGCTGTCTTGAGTCTTTGGCAGGCCCCTGTAGGAGAATCATAAAGCAGACACTTAGGATTTTGGAGCAACATCTTACCATCCACTGTAGATAACAATTCTTCTTTTAAAAAACAGCACTTAGCCTGCAACTGGGCTTTATTTGAGACTGAACCCTTAACCATGGGCCATCAAGTTACCCTAAGACCGAAGTTGCCTATCATGAGCTGTGTGTTTTCTGACCCACTAAGCCATAAAGTTGGGCATGCACAGCAGCACCCCATCATAAAATGGAAATGTTATATAACAGATAGTGTCATAGCAGGTCCTGAAGACACAAATAAGTTACATGAAGAAGTGGCCCAAATGCCCATGGCCTGCGCTCCTGCCACATTACCTTCTTACAGTCAGTTGACTGAGGAAGAAAAAACTCAGGCCTGGTCTACAGATGGTTCTGCATGTATGCAGGGACCATGCAGAAGTGGACAACTGCTGCACCACAACCCCATTCTGGGATATCCATAAAGGACAGTGGTGAGGGGAAATCCTCCCAGTGGATGCAACTTTGAGCAGTGCACCTGGTTGTTCATTTTGCTTGGAAGGAGAACTGGCCTGAGGTGCATTTGTATATTGACTCATGGGCTGTTGCTAATGGTTTGGGTGGATGATCAGGGACTTGGAAGAAGTATGATTGGAAAATTGGTGAAAAAGAAGTCTGGGGAAGAGGTATATGAATGGACCTTTCTGAGTGGGCAAAGAACAGGAAGATTTTTGAGCCCCAAGATATCTGTATCTCAGCATTCAACAAAATTCAGCATCCTATCTTGATAAAAACACTTTAAAAGGTAAAAATCAAAGGAAACTTCCTCAATATTATAACAGACATATATGAAAAACCCATAGTCAGCATCATACTTAATGCTGAGAGATTAAAAGCATTTTCCCTAAGGTCAGGAATGAGACAAGGATGCCCAGTGTCAACACTATTATTCAACATTGCTCTAGAAGTCCTGGTTGGAGCGATTAGACAGGAGAAAGAAATAAAAGTCATTCAAATAGGAAAGGAAGAAGTAAAACTTTCATTATTTGTTGATGACATAATCCTATACTTGGAAAAACCCAAGAAGTCTATGACAAACCTACTTGAGGTAATAAACAAATTCAGCAAAGTGGCAGAATACAAGATTAAGGTACAAAAATCAGTAATGTTTCTATATACAAGTAATGACCTGAGGAGACAATTAAAGAAGAATTTCATTAAAATACCAACCAAAAGAATGAGTTATGTAGGAGTAAGCCTAACCAGAGACATCAAGGACTTGTACACAGAAAACTACAAAACACTGCTAAAAGAAATGAAAAATGACCCTAAAGAGATGGAAAGACATTCCATGCTCATGGAAAAGAAGGTTGAGTATCATTAAGATGTCAATTCTCTCAAATTGATCTATAGATTCAATGCAGTACCAATCAAAATCTCAACAACCAACTTTGAAGACTTGGAGAAGCTAATTATCAAATTTATTTGGAAGGCAAAGAGACCCCAAATAGCTAAAGATATCCTTAAAAAGAAGAGTGAAGTGGGACTATTAATACTTCCTGACTCTAAAGCTTACTATAATGCCACAGCAGTCAAAACATCATGGTACTGCACAAAGATAAAAGTACTGACTAATGGAATAGAATTTTGAGTATGGCGATAGACCATAAAATCTATGGACAATTGATCTCCAATAAGGCCCCCAAATCCACTGAATTGAGACAGAGTAGTTTTTCAGTAAAGGGCATGGGAGAATTGGATATCAATGGTCCAAAGAATAAAGAGAACCCTATCTTACACCCTCTACAAAAATTAATTCAAAATGGATTAAAGACCTAAATGTAAGCACGAGTACCATGAAGCTTCTAGAAGAAAATGCAAGGAAGTATCTTCATCTTCAAGATCTAGTAATAGGAGGTAGCTTCCTAAACTTTACACATAAAGCACAAGCAGCAGAAGGAAAAATAGATAAATGGGAACTCCTTAAGATCAAAAGCTTCTGTGTCCCAAAGGACGTTGTCAAAAAGGTGAAGAGACAGCCAACTCAAAGGGAGAAAATGTTTGGAAACTACATATTGGATAAAAGCTTGATATCCTGTGTACATAAAGAAATTATAGAGCTCAACAACAAAAGAACAAACAACCCAATTATAAAATTGATATGAATAGACACTTTTCTGGAGAACAAATACAAATGGCTAAAAAACACATGAAAAGATGCTCATTTTCATTCATTATAAGGGAAATGCAAATGAAGAGTAAAATAAAATATCACCTCACACCTGTAAGAATGGCTACTATTAAACAAACAGAAAACTTCAAATGTTGGAGAGGATGTGGAGAAATTGAAAAACTCATTCACTGCTGATGAGAATGTA
>PVIY010027995.1:0-33625 GCA_004026745.1 Myrmecophaga tridactyla | reverse complement strand
AGCACAGCCTAAGCAGCTCGGCATTCCTCATCTCAGCACTTGCAGCTCAGCCCAGGCCTTTGGAGATGGAGAAAGAAGTCACCCCGGGGAAAGTTGTTGGAACCCAAGGGCCTGGAGAGAAGACCAGTAGAGACCATCCTGTGCCTTCCACGTAAGAAAGAGCCTCAGTGGAAAGTTAGCTGCCTTTCCTCTGAAGAACCAACAAAATAAATCCCCTTTTATTAAAAGCCAATCCGTCTCTGGTGTGTTGCATTCCGGCAGCTAGCAAACTAGAACAGGAGTCAAATAGGAAACCCGAAAATAAAGCTGGGACCCACAGATCTCACTTTCCCACATGGAGAATAATAAGAAAAACTAATTCCTCATACCCTAGTGCCAGCAGAAGAGGTAAGAAACTCTCCTAAGAATTCATAACCACAAAACAGACCTTCATTTATGTTTTCAGTCCAAATTCACAATTCAAGGATTGTACCAGAAAAACTTCAGGCTAAGAATATGGTTTAAAATGGATCTGGGATGCTAGTGTACTTAGATGCCTGGCAGAATCAAAAGCAAACCCAATCTAAAGGAACCTGCCTTAAGGAAATTCTCAAGGAATTTCCATAGATGGACTTTCAAAGAATAAAAGCTCATAGCAAAATATCACAAAACACACAAAGAAACAAGATGACACAAATGTAGAGCCAGTAGAAACAATAGCCATAAGAGTTCGTCCCCAAAAGACATCAGATACTACGACTATACAATAGAGAACATGGCAGGTTGAATTATGTACCCTGACTAATACATGTTCTTTTAATCTTAATTCATGTCCCTATGGGTATAGATCCATTGTAAATAGGAACCCTTGAAGGGGTTATTTTTAATTAAGGAATGGCTCAACTGATTGAGGGTGGGTCTTAATCCAGATTACTGGAGGTTTTATACAAGAGAATCCAGAAGTCAGACAAGGAGAAAAGGAGAGGACATTGCCATGTGATGGGAAGTAGATAAATAAGCCAAGGAACCCCATGGATTATCAGCAGTTAGCACCAGAAAGCTAGTGTCTCTGGGGAGACAGCAAGCTTTGCAGCGATTTTGATTTTGAACTTTTTCTACCCTCAAACCATGAACCAATAAATGCTTGATGTTTAAGCCAATTTATTGTATAATATTTTCCATAGCAGCCTGGCAAACTAAGACAGAGACTAAGAGGTATATTCTTATAGTGTTTTAGCTGAACTGTACCATTTATTCCTCACTCTCTGCTTATGAGTTTCTCTGATATCCATCATGATGCCTTTAGAAATCAACAAGGTACTTATGCACACACAGTCTTGAAGTATAGAGAAGCTGCCATCCCCACGGTAGCCATGACCAATGGACTCTGGAAGCTAGAAGATAAATGGTGCCATCATTCATTACTTAGATGGACAGTGCTTAGATGCCAGCTCTTCAAAAGGTCCTAATGGCCTTGAGCCCCAGCTGCTCACAGTGATGACCAGTCCATAAGGCCCCCTTGTATTGGCTTTCCCTCCTTCCTTGTTTGATTTTCTCCAGGCCTCATTACTGTTCCCTGGGATCACATCCTGCAGTAAATAATTTGCCTGAAAATTCAAAATATGAATACAGAACAAAAGATTATAAAACATGACAAATCTTATGCAAGCCTCAGCTAGATATTGCTAATTACCATGATTCTCAAAACACCAACCAAAACCATTCCTAATAACCCTAAAGAACATCTAGGGCTCTACCTGAGATTCTACAAAAGTTTCACATACTAAGACTACTTTCCAGAAACCTACAACCTCCAGATGGGTTCCTAGGCCAGACAAATCCTGAAACCCAGAGGGGAAGCCTGTCCACGAACATCAACTAGTTCCATCCCCCGTCGCATCTAACTGAAGCTCTTTTCCAACATGAAAAAGTTAGAATGGGCATAGTCCAAATACCCCTAAGATTAGGAGAAGCATCAAAGGAGTAGGAAGGGTTACAACAGAGAAGGTAGGACTTAACAAATGAGTATGACTGCTGAATCATTACTTGCTATTTCTTTCAGTCTCCGGTGTCTTGGAATAGCTAGAAAAAAAAAAAAAAACCAAAATTGTGGAACAGTAACCCATACCAAACTCTGAAATATTTTCTCTAATTACTTGTTACAATGTATCTTGAAATGTATTACTTTTTTGTTTATATATTTCACAATAAAAATGTTTCAAAAATAGAAAAGAATGACTATTGGTTTTCTGATGGGCAATACAATGTTTCTGATGTAAAAGATTGTGGTGACATCTGGAATTCCCTTAAGAATACTGAAGGGATCTTACAAAAGTTAAAGAAGTTGACACGGGACTTTTGGGAACTGAGATGACTCTGGCATCCACTAAATACTCACTCTAGGTGTTCAAAGTGGTAAATTTTGATTTATGAAACCAAAGGAACTACACATCTTTGGGGGTGGATGGGGGGTACAAGAGCCGGGAATTGAACCTGGGTTGTCACTGAACTACTCATGCACACTGCTACACTTCTTTTTTGTTGTTGTTTTTTGTTTTTGTTTTTGCATGGGCAGACACTGAGAGTCGAACCCCGGTCTCTGGCATGGCAGGCGAGAATTCTGCCTGCTGAGCCACCGTGGCCCACCCACCATACACCTCTTTTTCAAGTAAAAATTAATACTTAAGTCATAAGTGAATGGATGTCCTCTATGTTCTCAGAAGTTGAATCTAAGAATTGTATTAGACTTTCTATAGTTATTCTCATGAAAACTATGAAATTTGAGCACATATAGGAAAAATATGTTCTCTAGTACTTGTACACTTAGCACGGGGAGCTAAAACAAACACAGAAATTATTGATGGATCTTTATATCACATGTTTCATTTGGTCAGTTGCTCACTCCTGAAGTACCATCACAGATGCATTAAATAAGAAAAATGTTTTGAAAAAAAATGACAAAGCATATTTGAAAAAAAGAGTAGAATAGAAATAGAATTTCTACTCAAATAGAATTTTTAGAGATGAAAAAATCAAATAATTTTAATTTAAAACTCAAGGGGTAGAGAAGAATAAGCATAGCATAAGAAACAGGAAGCTGTCAGGAGATTTTGCTTAATACAGCACAGAAGACACAAACATATGGAAAATACAAAAAAGATGGCAAAGTGAAAACATACACAAACCTCAAACTAGAATTCCTAACAGAGAGAATAGGTAGACTTTGAAGAGGCAATATTCAAGAAATAATGGCCAAATTTTCCAGACTGAAAAATTCAAGTCTCTAGATTCAAGAAGCTTTAAGTTGCAAAAGGGAAAAACATAGAAAAACTGGACAAATAGAAAACATGAATTAAGATATTGGAAATAAAGTAATGTATAATTATATGAATTTAAATAGAAAAATGAATCTTTTTAGAAGTAAAGATTAACAGATGGGATAAAAATAAATAAAATACCTACACAGTATTTGTGGGGGTGGTGGTGGTGCATGGGCCGGGAATCGAACCCAGGTCTCTCACATGGAAGGTAGGCATTCTAACCACTGAACTACCCGTGCAACCCACAGTGTTTTCAAAAGGCCTAAGAGATAAGGATCCCAAATGCTTGAAATCAGAAGGGTGAAAAAATATATATAATAACCAAAATAAAACTGATGCTGCTATGCCAAACAAAACAGACTTTAAGACAAAAGGCTTTGAGACAAACTACATAATGAGAAAAGTTTGAAGTTGCCAGTCAGACACAATGTTTCAAAACTAAATTAGAAATAATGTACCTTGAAACAGACTGGGAGAAAATAATTGCAAAATATATATCTGATAAATAACATATATTCAATATATAGGAAGAACTCTTATAACTCAATAACAAGACACTAAAGTCTAATTTTTAAAAGGGCAAAATATTTCAACTGGTACCTCACAAAAGAAGATTACAAATAACCAATAAACCCAAGAAGATGATCAACATCATTAGTCATTAGAGAAATGCCTATCAAATCTACAGCGACATAACACCACACTAGAAGAGTTCAAATTAAAAAGACCGATTATAATGTTGGTGATGATGTGGAGCAACTGGAATGCTCATGCACTGATGTGATATGGCAGAGCCACATGAGAAAACAATGAGGCAGTTCATTATAAAGTTAAAAAGAAACATTTACCATGTGAGCCAGTAAAGCTACTCCCAGAAATCTACCTGGGAGAAATAAAAACATATGTACCCTCAAAGGCCTAGGTACAAGTGTTCATATCATAGCAATTTTACTCTTAATACCTAAAAACAACTCAAAAGTGCATCCATAGATGAATGGATAAACAAATGGTGGTACATCCATATAATGTAATAATACTCAGCAATAAAAAGTAATGAACAACTGATACAGACAACAACATGGATGAATAACAAAAGCAAGGTAGGGAATGGAGTTAATGCTTATTTGGTACAGCATCCCTGTTCGCTGTGTTGGAAAGATTTTGTTAATGCATGGTAGTGATGGTAACATAATGTTGTGAATTAAAAACACTGAAATAGATATCTGAATGTGGTTTAAAGGGGAAACTTTAGGTTGTATATATGTTACTAGAAAAAAGTTTAAACCATATAACTTTACAAAACAGTGAACTAGTGAACTATGGGCTACAGTCAATAGTATAATTATAATAATATGTTGCATCAATTATAACAAAGGAACCACACTAATGCAAAGTGTTAATTATAGGGTAAGTTATGTATATGTGGGGGACAATGGGAAAGCTGTATTTTTTGCATGATTTTCCTGTAAACAAACAACTTCTCTAATTAAAAAAATATGATTTTTTAGAGGCAAGGCACAAAGATTACACACTGTATGACAGCCTAGAAAAGGCAAAACTTTTGGAACTGAAATCAGATCAGTGGTTGCTAGGGGCTCAGGTTTGGAGGAGGGGATTAACTGTAAAAGGATATGAAGAACTTTTGGGGTGATGAAGATGCTTTATATTTTCATTGCGATGTCAGTTACATGGCTGTGTACATTTGTGAAAATGCATCAAACTATACTTTAAAAAGGTGAACTTTATGGTATATAAATTAAACCTCAAGAAAAGAAAAAAGAAAAACAGAAACCTATCAGCTCAGTTCAAAGAAAAAAGTTCACATAAATACCTGGAAGTCCTGGAAGAGTATACACCTAATTATTAAACAGTGATTGGTTTTGAGGAATGGCATAATTACCACCTTGCACTATTTAACAAGTTCCTTTCAAGAATGCCAAAGTTTCACTTGCATCTTCTTTTTATCGTTTTTAATAAATATTGTCTAAATCATATTTACTTCAAGGTTAATCAGTTCCAAAGTATAACATTTTATTAATAACAGCATGGCGCATGCTATTAATTATTAATGTAATGGAAGTGACTACTCATGAGGATTAATTTCATTACAGTGAGTAAAAAACACTCCTTTTAATATTTGGATTCCTTACTATATATAACATAATTGCGTTATTGATACATTAATTGAGAGCCTAGTGTAGTGAGAACTCTGAAGCCAGACTCAGATTCAAATCTTAGTTCTGTCCGTAATGTGTGAAATGTGACAAGTTGACTTCATTGCTCTGTGCCTCAGCTTCTCATCTGAAAACAGGAGTAAAAAGTGCTCCCTTATAAATAAACTCCAAGACTGTAGTAGGTTGAATGGTGAGCTCCTCACCACCCCAAAAATAATACATCCCGGTACAAACTCTCCCAGACCTGAATGTGACCTTATTTGGCAAAAGGGTCTTTGCAGATGTAATTAAGTTAAGGATCTCCAGATGAAATCATCCTGAATGATCCGTGTGGGCCCTAAATTCAATGCCATGCATTTATAAGTGACAGAAGAGAACACAGTAAAACAGAAGCGATGTGAAAAGGTAGGCAGAGATTGGATGATGTCCCCACACAGAACGCTGACTGCCCCCCCAAAGCTGGAAGAGGCAAGGAAGGATTCTCCCCTAGAGCCTCCAGAGAAATGCTGCCCTGACAATACCCTAATAATGGATTTCTGGCCTCCACACTGTGAAAGAATCCATTTTTATTGTTATGGAAGCCTAGGGGAATCTAATACAAAGAATAAATGTGTTAAAACACATAAAGCATTATAACAATACCTAACATATAGTAAGTATTCAATAAATATAAGCTTTTTTCATGTGTTTACTTATTTAGCAAATGCTGATAATAGCAGTGTATTTGTTTGTTAAGCTGCTGGAATGTAGTATACCAGAAACGGAATGACTTTTAAAAAGGGAATTTAATAAGTTACAATTTACATTTCTAATGTCATGAAAGTGTCCAAATTAAGGCACCAATAAGAGGTTACCTTCACGCAAGAAAGGCTGATGCTGTCCAGAACACCTCTGTCAGCTGGGAAGGCACGTGGCTGGCATCTGCTGGTCTCATCCTCCTGAGCTTGGTTGTGTTCAGCCTCTGTTTCCTATGAAGTTTCCTCACTTGGTACCTGTTGAGTCTTCACTTAGCTCTCTGGGACACAACTCTGGATTTCATCTCTTAGCTTAGCATCTGCTGGGGTCAGAGATTTCTTCCCTTTAGGTTCTGGTTATTTCTGTGAGTCCTTGCTTAGCACCCAGGCTATTTCTATCTTGATCTCCAAATGTCCACATTGACTCTCTCTGTCAGCTCTGCTCTCTCCAAAATGTCTCCCTTTTTAAAGAACTGCAGTAAATTAATCAAGACCCACCTGGAATGGGTGGAGTTACATCTCCAGCTAATCAAAGGGCCACACCCACAATTGGGAGTGCCACATCTCGGTGGAGATCATTTCATCTAAAGTTTCCACTTACCATATTGAATCAGAATTGAAAAAAAAATGGCTGCCCCTACAAGACAGGATCAGGATTATGGCTTTTTTGGAGTACGTAATATTTTCAAACCTGCACAAGCTGGCATTGAACAAGACAAAGCTCTTACTATCATGGAGTTTAAGTACAAGTAAGGAAATAAGTGAACTAATAATTCCAAAATTGTGCTCATTTTTAATGAAGGAAATAAAAATATTTCAAGCATTTGCAAAGGTAACTTTTGAGTTAGGATCTTAAGAGTGATTTCCAGTCAGTCAAGTGAAGCGCTTGGAAAAGCATTCAAAGCAAAGGAAACAAGCTCAGAAGTTCAGAGGATGGGAAGGGTTCTGTTTTTCCATAGGAAGGAAACCAGTATGCTGGGCACTGTGGAGGAAGGGCAGCTAGGCTGCTGAGCTGGTGAGGTTGTCTTACAGGACCCTTTCAGTATGACAAGGAAAGTGGATTTTATTCCATAGGGAATAACAAGCCAGTCTCCATTTACTGTAAGCTTGTACCTAAGCTGCCATATGTTTACTGGACAAAAATAGAACTCCATGGCCACTCGCTCTACTTTCATGATGACTAGCCTCAAGTTGATCTTCCTTGCTCCCCAACAATTCTACTACATTTTCCAAATTCATTCACTCTCAAACATCCAACACCTGCTGCCCCTTCCGCTCAGTATCTTGAGAAAATAGAATCAATTACAGAACTTCCATTCTCTTCCACCTCCACTACCATTAACCTACAGCTTTCTATACCCATGTACTTTGTCTGCCCCACTGTTATTGTTACTGTGGTTTAATCTGTGTGACTGCCCATTCCCTATCCCCTACCACCTCAGGACATTATCCCTTCTTGCTCTGGTATCAAAATTTTTCCACTCAATCATTACTATCATCATTCAAACATACCGTAATATGGCCAACTTAAAAAAAAAAAGCCACTCAATCCCATACCTCCTCCAACTTCTGTTACATTCCTCACAAATGGATCTGCACACTGCTCAGCAACGTTTGTCTATACTGCTGTCTCCACTTTATATACTTCCTATTTTCTCTTATTTTTGTGTTTTTTTAAAATGAAATCTTAAGAAAATCACCTTAGGGCAGGCCACGGTGGCTCAGCAGGCAAGAATGCTTGCCTGCCATGCCAGAGGACCCGGGTTCGATTCCCAGTGCCTGCCTATGTGAAAAAAAAAAAAGAAAATCACCTTTAATTCTGGTACTTAGAGATAACTAATGAAAATATTTTGTTGCTGTTCATCAAAATTATCATCCATGCATACACATACAAACGTATTTGTGAGCATATTTTTTATGTTAGAATCTTGGATCATATTATGTATATTGTTTTGTAACCTGCTTTTTCACCACATATATTCTGTATTTTTTTCATATCAAGAACTATACATCCTCACTGTATCATTCTTAATAGCTGCACATATTCCATTCCCTGGTGAATTTTTACTCATTTTCATGAATAAAGAGAAAAAAGAAGAAAACAGTTAATACTAGAGAAGAAACTGCTCAAATGGTCAGTGAATCCAAACTCATAGAAAAAGCATATCTTAATGAAAACAATTTGAACAGATTATTTGAAATGCATGTGGCTCGGTGCTAATTTGAATATAGCCAACTACTAAGAAATTTATACAATAAACTCTATGCTGAAGTCTAGATTTTATCAGGCACTCCTTTAAATGCCTTTCAATGTGACCATTTTATATATGAGACTTATACTATTGGTTTATTGCTGATTTCATATCTGGATTCTTAATCTTCTCTTGTTACATTCAGAGGGAAGCAAATCCATTATTTGATGACATGGCATAATCCAAACATTATACTATATAACATGAGTGTCTATACTACCGTGGAACAAGGCAATGGAATTGATGAATACAAGAGATCATGAAATTCAACCTCTTCATTTTATAAATGAGAAAATTTTGACTTCTAGATCTGATTCTTAGAAGAGTACTTTCCTCTCTTTTAGTGGCTTGTAAAACAAAGGTGGTGTTAAAAAATGTTGATGTTATGAAGGACAAGGAAAGGCTAAGGAACTATTCTAGAATGATAAGAGGCTAAAAGGATCTGACAGTTTAAATGCAACATGTGATTCTGCATTGGATCCTGGGAAGGAGAGTGGGAGACAGGTGCCATGAAGGATATTCTTGGAACAATTGGCTATAATTAAATATGGACTACAGGTTAGGTAATACTGTAGCTATGTCAAGTATTATGAATTTGACAACCATCCTGAGTTTATATAAGAAAATACCGTTGTTAGGACATTTAGTTAGGCATTATTTAGGAGTAATGGAGTAAGACATCCACAACTAATCGTTCTGAAAACATTGTCCTGATAAACATATAGATAGAGAGAGGAGAGAAAGAGACCCCATAATGTAGCAGTTGGTGTATCTAGGTGAATGGTACATAGGATTTCTTTGTAATATTCTTGCAACTCTCCAACCTTGAAATTATTTCAAAATTAAAAGTTTTTTTAAAAAAGTAAAACAGACCCACGCTTTAAAAAAATTCTACAAGAGGCACCAATATATACCGCAAACAAAAGCAGAGTGCTCTGTTTTTGGAGGAAATTTGGGCTCCCCATCTTATTCAGCCTTCCCTATGTCCTCAGTAGCAGTCACTGAGTCAGGGCTCTCCACATCCCTCAGACCTCCCATCACACAAATAGAGCTTGGAAAGCATCACACTATGTCAATTTTATTTGGTTACATCTTGACACCCAAACTACTTACATTCTCTTTCCATCTCCATTAACTTTTAAGATAACATTTAATAAATTATACTGATACATACATAAGAACACATATAACATGCATGCAGGCTAGAAAACCTAAGAATATAATGCATAACTGTGAACCTTCGATTCATCCAAGAACTAGAAACTTCATTTATGACCTGAATCCTCTCTGTTCCAACCCCTGCCTCACCTCTTGGTTGTTAACCATTAATCTGAATCTGGTTTTCTATTCCTTACTTTCTTTTAATACTTTTATCACATATGTATGTATCCCTAAGCAATATATTATTTAGTTTTGCCTATTTGTTGAGCTTTGAGAAAATGGTATTATGAAGACTATAATCTTCTGAGACTTTTTTTTACTCAAACTTTTATAAGATTCATCCAGGTGGTTGTGTATGATTGATAGTCATTCACATTTGGTCCTGTGTTATATTTCATTGTGTGAACATACCACAACTCAGGCATTCCTGTCAGTGAACATTTTGGTTGTTTCCAGGTTTTTGCTATAAGAAATTGTGTTGCTAAATATGTGTCATGGTGCACATTAGCCAGCCAGGGTTTTTCTAGAGCAGTTACAAGTGATTTTTCAAAGTCATAGTTTTACCAATTTGCACTCCTACTGACAATATAGACAAATTCCTGTTGCGCTACATATTCTCCAAAACTTCGTATTATCAAACCTTAATTTTTCATAATCTCATAGGTATAAAATATCTCATTGTAGTCGTAATTTGCCCATTCTCTCGTACTCACTCATATCAGATTTTATCTCAATCGCTCCAACTAAATAGTTCTTATTAAGGTCACCAATAAGCTCTACATTGCTAAATCTAATGGTCAATTTTCAGACCTAATCTTATTAAACGTGTCAGCCACACAGTTCATCTCCTTCCTTAAAACATTTTCTTAACTTAGCTTTCTGGGCATTGCTGTCTCTTGGTTCTCCTTCAACCTCACTGGCCATTCATTCCTCATGATTGTTATTGATTTTTCTCATCTGACTGACCTCAGTGTCTCATGGCTCAGTCCTCAGACTCATCCCCTTGGTGATTTCATCCAATCTTATAGCCTTAAATACTTTCTCTATTCCAGTCATTCCCAACCTCATATATACAGCCCAGATAACACTCAGGCCAGATTTACATATACTGCAGCCTATTCTATATCTCCATTTGGATGTCTCAATTTTTACATGTTCAAAACCAACCTCATTTTCCCTCCCAAAGCTTTTCTTCACCTAGCTTTCCCCATATCTGCATATGGTAGCTCCATTCTTCCAGTTGTTCAGCTCATAAATCTTGGAAGAATTCTTGATTCTTCTCTTTATCTCAGACTACACATCAAATCCATAAACAAATCTAGTAATCTCCAACTTCAAAGTGTTTCCCAAATAAGAATTTTCATCTTTTCTCCATTGCCATTCTGACTTGAGTCACCTTTATCTCTTTTTTCTTTACCATTCTCTCTTGCTTCATTTATTTTAAATAGTTTAATTTGTCTCCATGTGCTGCCACATTTGCTCCCCTACTGTTTATGTGCTCCATAGTGGACAGAGTGATCTTTATAGAAATAGCTTCAGGTCATACCATTCTTCTGCTCAAAACCCTGCAATGGGCCTTTAATCCTGTATAGCTTAATGTAATGCCCAGATATGTCCTAGAATATATTAAGCAGATAATCAAATAGTATTGGTAAAGTCCCTTGAGGGATGGGAGAAAAAAATTAGAACTATTAAACTTTACCACTGGGGAAACCCCAATACTGTGTCAAATCAATAGGCCATGCCCTGGATCTTGAGGCTTGTTCTTGTGAAGCTATGCGTGTAGCAGATAAGCTTAGCCTACCTATAGGTATGCCTAAGAGTCACCTCCGGAGGACCTCTTTTGTTGCTCAGATGTGGCCTCACTCTCTCTAAACCCAACTCTGCAAGTGAAATCATTCCCCTCCCTCCTACGTGGGACATGACACCCAGCAGTGAAAATCTCTCTGGCGGCATGGGAGATGATTCCCAGGATTGAGTCTGGCTCTGGCACTGTGGGATCAACAATGCCATCTTGACCAAAAGGGGGAAAAGAAGAGTATCAAATAAGGTATCAGTGACTGAGAGAGGGCAAACAGAGTTGAGAGGCTACTCTGGAGGTCACTCTAACTCAAGCTTCAGTTAGACATTGCTACCTATCATAACTTGCCAAACCCAACCAAAATCATTTCAGCCAACCCTAAAGAACACCTAGGGCAATATATAAGATTCTACAAAGGTTCCACACACTAGGGTAAATTTCCAGAAACCTACAACCTCCAGATGAGTCCCTGGGCCAGATAAGTTCTGAAACCTAGAGGGCCCAGCCTCTCCAGAACATCAGCTAGTTTCATCTCTCTACCCCATATTATTGACAGTCCCTTCCAACATGAAAAAAGTTAGAATGGCCATAGCCCAAATACCCCTAAAGAGTGGGACAGAAAGATCAAAGGTGATAGTGGAGTTATACAGAAAAGGTAGGGTTTAACAAACGAACATGATTGCTGAATCATTATACTGATATTTCTTTTAGTCTCCAGTATCTTAGAGCAGCTAGAAGTAAAAACCTAAAATTGTGGAATTGTAACCAGTATCAAGCTCTGAATTTGTTCTACAACTAATTGTTGCACTATGCTTTGAAATTTATTGCTTTTTTTGTATATGTTATTTTCACAAAAAAAAGAAAAAGTCGATTGTGATGATTAAAAAAATATGTATTTATTCCTTCTAGCCTCCAATGTTCTGGAGCAGCTAGAAGGAAAAATCCGAGATGATGGTATGGTTGCCCATGACAAACTCTGGGCTCTGTCTTGTAATTACTTGTTGAAGAGTGCTTTGAAAACTATTGCTTTTCTTTCTTTGCTTTTTATGTATGTTACATATACAATAAAAAAAAAGTTTAAAAAAAAAAGCCAATCCATTTCTGGCATATTGCATTCTGGCAGCTTTAGCAAACTAAAACAAGTTCTTCCTACATTTCAACTTTCCCTGACCTGCCCTTCTGCCTCATGTCTCAGGTTGCCTTTCCTGCTTTTCTCTTTTGCTTTCAAGCACTTAGGTGATTAGATTATGGCCATCTGGATAATCAGGATAATATCCTTGTTTTGAAGTCAGTTGATTAGTAACCTTAATTATATCAATAAAATCTCTTTATAACCATAAAAACAAAACACAAAAACAAAAAAACCTGCAGTGGTTCCTCAATCCATTCACCTCAATCCATTCAAAGCAAAAGTCAAAGACCTTAAAGGCCTTGCTGATCTGACTTCATGACTTCTATTGGCCTTTGTCCACTCAACTCTAGACACAGTGCCTTCCTCTCTCTCCCACCACAGGACTTTAGGACTCTGCTTAAATATGACTTTATCAAATAGCCCTCCTGATATTACCCCTATATCTACATACAACACTACCTGACCCCCTTACCCAACTTTTATCACCATCTGACATTCATTTGCTTATTGTCTTTCCTTCTCACACCCATTTCTAGAATACAAGGTCCAAAAAAAATCAAGGAACTTATTCACTTTCTTAACTGCTGTATCTCCTATATCTAGAACATTATCTGGCAAGTAGAAGGTATCTTAGTTTTCTAGGGCTGCTGTAATAAAGTACCAGAAATTGGCTGGCTTGAAACAACAGAAATTTACTGTCTCATAGCTCCGGAGTCTAGAAGACTGAAACCAAAGTGTTGACAGAGTGATGCTTCCTCTGAAGGCTATAGAAAAAAATTTGTTCAAAGTCTTCTCCTGGCTCTGGCAGTGGCTTGCCAGCAATCCGTACTGTTTTCTGCCTCAGTCATATGGTATTCTACCCTCTCTTTCTCTCTTCCTATCTGTGTCTAAATTTCCTTTTCTTATAAGGACACCAGTCATGTTTGGATTAAGGCCTATCCTACAAGTTGGGGCTCATCTTAACTAATGACATCTTCAGAAATCTTATTTCCAGATACATTCATGAAACTGGTGTTTAGGACTTGAACATATCTTTTGGCAGGACACAATTCAATCCATAATAGAAGGCATTCAATAAATATTTGCTGAATGAACAAACCAGAGTTTCAGCAACTGAGGCTTTTTAAAAGTTAAAATTTAGAGTGCCCACTATGTGCCATGCACTATTTACAGTGATGGGCAGAATAATGGACCTCTAAAGATGGCCACGTCCTAATCCCCAGAACCTGTTAATATGTTATGTTACATAGCAAAGAGATATTATGGTTGCAGATGGGATTAAGGTTGCTAATCATCTGACCTTGAGATAGCGAAATTATCCAAGATTATCTGGGTGGACCCAATGTAATCACAAGGGTCCTTAAATATTGAAGAGGGAGGCAGAAGTGTGAGCATCAGAGTGACACAATGTGAGACAGTATCGACCAGCCATTGCTAGCTTTGAAGATGGAAGGGGACCAAGAGTCAGGGAATGCAGACAGCCTGTAGAAATAGATTTTTTTCCCTAGAGCCATTAGGAAAGAACACAGCCCTGTCAATCCCTTCATTTTAGCTTAGTGAGATCCATTTCAGACTTTTGGCCTCCAGAACTGTAAGATAAATTTTTGTTGTTTTAAGCCACTAAACTGGATTTGTTACAGCAGTAATAGGAGACTAACACAATGGGTGATTCTCATAAGTTTACATCTCCATTATAAAAGTTGAAGAACCCAAGGTCACACACCTAATAGTGAGAGTACTGGAATTCAAATCCAGGCAGTCTTGACTCTTAAGTCTGAATTCCCAGTCACAATGCTCTACTATCTTCTGTTAGACTATTGTAGTTCAAAGATGATGGCAACTTAGACAAGGGCAACAGAAATTGACTAAATTAAGATATATTTAGGAAGCACAATTTAACAAGAGTTTGTAATATAGGTTAGACATAGATGATAAGAAAAAGGGAAGAAAAAAGAATGATTTTTAGGTGTTTGGCTATAGCAAATGGGTAGACGGTGGTGCCCATTGCAAAGATGGGAGATTGGGATGGGATGACAGGTGCAGAGGAAGGATGGTGTTTTAGTTTGCTAAAACTGCCAAAATGCAGTATACCAGAAATGAGTTTGCTTTTACAACGGGGATTTATTAACCTACAACTTTCAGTTCTAAGGCCATGAAAATGTCCAAATCAAACATCATCAAGATGATACCTGGACTCTGAAGACCCTCAGCTCCTCTGCCACATGTTGGGTCTGTTGGTCTCTCCCTTCTCTTCTTGGTTTTGTTGCTTCCAGTTTCTGGCTTTCTCCATCTGTGGCTTTCTTTCCAAGCTTGTTTATGTCCCTTTATCCTGCCTCTTCACTCTGTCTTCTATCCTCTTATAAAGAACACCAGTAAGAGTATTAAGACACACCCTGAATGAGGTGGGTGGATCCCATCTCAAGTTAAGATCCTACTCACCAAAAGAGACTACTTACAACAGGTCTACACCCATGGGAATGGATTAGTTTTAAGAACATGCCTTTCTGGGATACATACAGCTTCATACCATCACTGATGGGAAAACAAGAGCTCCTCTCTGCCCACATTTAAGGTTTGTGGAGCCTAATAAACAACCAAGTGAAGGTGTCATGTATACCAGTGCATATAGTATACTACAGTTTGGATGACAATACCAATTTTATTTTCTCTATTCCTACATATTCATTCGGAAAAGAGAAATACTGCCTAAGGGAACACAGGACAAATACTATTTTAAATACTCCTCCCCATCCCTACAGTGAGCTTCTTTCACCTGCTAGGTACTGTCACTCTTGATAAAAATGCAAACATATTCTTAAAATGTGGCTGGGCAATATGGACAAATAAGTCTCCAAATGGTAAACACCACCAGAACAGAATTCCCAAGGAATGACCAGAATCTGGAATAGCAAGTAGCTATTCACTAAGTAAAAAATTTGACTATCATATATTAGCCTTGTTTTACCGTGAACTTATCTTGTATTCTTTTCAGTTATTTGCTCAAACAGGCTGAATAATTTATCTCCAAATTTAAAGGGTAATTATGTAAGGCCTGATATGTGAAGCTGCCTTGGACGTTCAGTTTACAGCAAAACCATCTTCCCCTGCACCAATTCACTTCTGTGGAGGGCACCCCTGATTTTTACACTTGATCATATGACACACTGCACAGTTTTAAAGCCTGTTTAAAATATGCCTTCCATCTGCCTGAATTAATTTTATATCCTTTGAGGATAAGGACTGGGTCAGAGTCCCTAAACCAGTGTTGAGGATATAGAAGGCACCAAATGGAATTTGATAAATTGATTTGGAAAGTTTTTTTTCATTAACTGTATATCCAGCACACACCTAGGACTACTTTCCCTCCATTTCAGTCACTAGACTCAATTCACACACGAATATAGTCATTAGATTCTTTCTCAGTTTATGGTTTTAATGGTTTTGCAACATTAGATGCACAGCATATTTCCAAGCACCAAGTATGCTTGAAATTGAACAATTTTATTAAGATAATAAAAGTTAATGACTACCCATGATCTATGATCTGACAATACATCTGTTCTTTTTCATTTTGAGATGATAAAATACCCACCCTAGCTTGTGGCACAGTGGGAGAGAACAAATATAGTCCTATTAATCATTCTTAACTATCAGCTTATTAAGTTATAGTTTTTCAACAGGCTGTTGTACATGGCTGTTAATGGGCTGCAGGTGTTTTTCTAAGAGTCTTTTCAATGCAGTTATGTTATAAAGAGACAGCATGGTTTAAGAGAAAATCTAGTGGACTAAGAATAAAAAAATCTAGGTCCTAAATTCTAGTTCGGTCAACATGTAGTAGCCCTGCAACTTTGAGCAAGTTATTGATACTCTAGTCGCCAATTTTCTCATCTGTAAACTGAGAGATTATAAATGAATGAGTCTGTGCCAACTTATACTATAGCAATAGACAAGCAACCACAACCCAGAATATAAGGATTTCACCAAGTATGTACTAAGAAATCTGCCCACATTAAAGTAACTTAAACCGAACTGTGAAACTGCAATTTGTTATTATTTTACCTTTAATCGTGAATTTTGGGGCCCAACCACTGTGGAAGCGCAGCGGGACATGGGAGCATGTTTTACATGAAAACAATTCTATTGATTTACACTAATAAGCTTTAAATTGAGGTGGAAATAATCAAAATTTTAATATTAGCTGAATATCCACTGATAGAGACAGCTGTTACACATATATTCTCCAATTGACAAGAGGGGTGTGCTCCAAAAGCTTGTAAGCTCATTTTTTTTTTTTTTGAATGCTAAGTAGAGGCTAGGTTTCCAACTTAGTCACAGGACTATGGTGGCCCATGATGTAGCCAAGCTGAACAAGATTAATACTAAATTCTCAGTTCTACGTCCTGAGAATGCAGCTTGTGTCACAGAAGAAACAAGATGATTATCTTCTCCTGTTCTTGGGAAGGGCCCTGAAAGCAGCAATTATGACAACTTACTTCTGTCACTTTCTTCTCCTCTTTCTAGCCTTCTGACCCTCTGGTAGGGCACACAGCTTTAACTGCGGCTGTAGCAAGCCCACTCAGCCCTGCTGTGCTGGTTTGAATCTGTGGTGGAACCCAGAAAAGCCAAATTCTTTAATCCTCATTCAATATTGCTGGCTGGGAGCTTTTTGATTGTTCCCATGGAGAGGTGACTCACCTGATTGTGGGTTTTAACTTTTGATTAGAGGGAGATGTGACTCCATCCACTCCAGGCAGGCCTTGATTGGTATACTTTAAAAGAGGAAACATTTTGGAGACAGTTCCTTTTTAGAGAGTCACGAGAACAAGAAAGCCAGGACCACACAGCCCCTGCAGCCAGAGACCTTTGGAAATGAAAAAGGAAAACACCCCCGGGGGAGCTTCATGAAACAAGACGCCTGGAGAAGAAGCTAGCAGATGCTGCCATGTTTACCATGTACCTTTCCAGTTGAGGGAGAAACCCTGAAGGCCATCGGCCTTTTTGAATTAAGGTGTCTTTCCTTGGATGCCTTAGATTTGACATTTCTATAGCTTTGCTTTAATTGAGACATTAATTGAGACTTTTTTTGTGGCCTTAGAACTGTAAACTAGCAACTTAATAAATTCCCCCTTTTTAAAAGCCATTCTGTTTCTGGTATATCACATTCCGGCAGCTAGCAAACTAAACACCTGCCTACCACAGGACTCTGTGCTTCAAAACCCATATTACACAATTGTTGGGCACATTTTTCTCTGGGTGCTACACCAGTTAGTGCTTTCCAGATTGTCGTATATCAATCAAACAAGTACCACTTTTGTTACTTAAAAAAGCAAAATTAGGAAACATTTAATTCAAATCTCTGCAAGAATTTTAGGGAGCTAAACACAGTGCTAAATATAAGGCAATGTGGGAATTGAGCTTTATGGCTAAGGAAGCATTCCTTTCTTTGACTTTATTTACAAAAGAGTTTAACTAGGAGATTTGTTTTAAACAAGCCACATTACAAAATTATAGATTCGGATTGAGGATGCTGATGTTTCTTTAATCATATAGAAATCATTGAAAATCATGTAGAAAATAACACAGGCATGTGATTTAGAGGAACAATCAGGAAAAAAAAAAGGGTTACATGTAAAAAAAACTTTTTATCCCATCTTAGAACTCTCACCTAGTGTTAGAGTTGGGTTCGTGTGTCAACTTGACCAGTTGTTTGGTCAAGCCAGCACTGGCCTAGCCATTACTGCAAGGACATTTTGTGGATAGTTAATAAACTAGAAGGCTGGTTTACTAAATCACCAGCTTGTTCATTGCATCCATGATTGATCATAAATGCAGTTGGCCAAAGGGAGTATCTTCTGCAATTCCTGATGTTTAATCTAATCAACTGAAGGCTTTAAAGGAGAAGTCAGAAGAAATAATCTCTCTCTTCTGGAGAATTCTTCGATGACCTTCACCAGAGCTGTCAGCTTGCAGCCTGCCCTATAGAATTTGGACTTCTGTGCATGCTCACAGTTGTGTGAGACACTTTTATAAAATCTCCTATTTAAAGATATTTCCTGTTGGTCCTGTTTTCCTAGAGAACCCTGAATAATACATCTAGACACAGTAATTGTCTCTTGTACCTTCACCCAGAAAGTTTTCTTGCACATACCTCCATGTATTTTGTTTTTACACACTAATTCTTTATACACCTTAATTACTTCACTTACATACCTTAGAAATCTTTAAATATCAGTATGTATAGGTCTATCATCTCATTCTTTGTAAATACTCATAATCTTAACACAATTTAATCAGCTCCCATTTAAATTATTTCATTTTTCTCTATCACAAAATGAAGTTTCAGTGAACATTCTTGTACACATATTTTTATGTGCATGAACAAGCACAGCCAACAGACAAATTTCTAGAAATAAAACTAGAAATTATTGGGTCAAAAGTGTGCTGGTTTGGGGAGTGTGAGGGTAGTTCAGTGGTAGAATTCTCACCTGCCATGTAGGAGACCCAGGTTCAATTCCTGGCCCATGCACTTCTAAACAAACAAATGAAACACCAAACCAGAGAAAAAAAATTCAACAAATGGTGCTGCAAATGGTGCTGCAATAAGGGGATACTCATATGGAAAAAGAATGAAATGTGACTGACCCCTGCCATACAGCACACACAAAAAAAGTGTGCTGGTTTGAAAGTATTATTACCCCAGAAAAGCCATGTTTTAATCCTGATTCAGTCTTGTAGGGGCAGCCATTTCTTTACGCCCTAATTCAGTAATGTAAGACGGAAACTTTTGAGTTGATCATCTCCAGGGAGATGTGACACACCCAATTGTCAGTGTGTCCTTTGATTAGAGGGAGATGTGATTCCATCCATTCCAGATGAGTCTTGATTAGTTTACTGGAATCCTTTAAAGGAGGAAACATTTTTGAGACAGTCAGAAATGACAGAGGTGACAGAAATGACAGAAGCCTCAGAGCCAATAAGAAATTTACAGCTGAGCTCACAAAGAAAGACGTGGTCACATGGAGAACAGAGACATGATGTTTGGAGATGCTTGGAGCCCAGTAGAATTTGCCATGAGATGATAAGCAAGCCAGAACCTGGAGAGAGCCAAGGGAAGCCAAGAGATGAAACCCAGCCCTGGAAAAGTAAAGTGAGGAACCCCACAGGAACAAAGGCTGAAAACAACACAGCCCAGGAGCAAAGGACCAGCAGATGCCAGGCACGTGACTTCCCAGCTGACAGAGGTGTTCCTGACCCATCGGCCTTCCTTGAATTAAGGCAGCTTTCCTTACATGTCTTAGTTTGGACATTTCTATAGGCTTAGAACTGTCAACTTGTAACTTATTAATGTCTCCCTTTTAAAAAGCTGTTCCAGAAATCAGAAAGAAAGCTAGACGATAAAGACTGAGATGGTATAATCTAGGAATGCCTAGAGTGTATAATGATAGTGACTAAATGTACAAATTTAAAAATGCTTTTGCATGAGGAAGAACAAAGTAATAAATTACTGCAGGGTATTGAAAATAGATGGCAATTAATATTTTAAAATTTTAACTTATGTGTAAGACTAAAGCAAAAAATGTTTATTTGTTACAAAATTTATGTTTTGAGTTAGTGTAGTTCCTAATATAACTTATGTGGACAGCTTAATTGAACATCATAAGTACATGGAACCTTGAATAAGGCGTAAGATTCTGTAGGTTTATCCAGAGTGATGCCCCAATAAATTCCAGAGTGATTTGAACAGTGAATAAAAAAGTATTTGCAAAGTCAAGAAAGGGGGAAAATTCAACTTCCCCAAGTTGAATTCTTGATATTCTCACAATCAGTGCGGACAATCAAAGCTATAGGCTAGCCCCCAATCTTGGGGTTTGTTCATGTGAAACTTAACCCCACAAAGGATAGGTCAAGCCTACTTAAAATTAGGCTCAAGAGAAGCTCTTCTGTTGCTCAGATGTAGCCTATCTCTCTAGCCAACACAACAAGCAAACTCACTGTCCTCCCCCTGTCTACGTGGGACATGACTCCCAGGGGTGTGGACCTTCCTGTCAATGTGGGACAGAAATCCCAGAATGAGCTGAAACTCAGCATCAAGGGATTGGGAAAACCTTCTTGACCAAAAGGGGGAAGAGCAAAATGAGACAAAATAAAGTGTCAATGGCTGAGAGATTCCAAACAGAGTCAAGAGGTTATCCTGGAGGTTATTCTTACGCATTAAACAGATATCACCTTGTTAGTCAAGATGCAATAGAGAGGCTGGAGGGAACTGCCTGAAAATGTAGAATGGTGTTCCAGTAGCCATGTTTCTTGAAGATGACTGTATAATGATACAGTTTTCAAAATGTGAATGTGTGATTGTGAATACCTTGTGCCTGATGCTCCTTTTATCTACCTTATCAACAGATGAGTAAAACATATGGCATAAAAAATAAATAATGGGGGAACAAATGTTAAAATAAATTTAGTAGATTGAAACGCTAGTGATCAATGAAAGGGAGGAGTTAGGGGTATGGTATGTATGAATTTTTTTCTGTTGTCTTTTCTTTCTTTTTCTGAATTGATGCAAATGTTCTAAGAAATGATGATGATGATGAATATGCAACTATGTGATGATATTGTGAATTACTAATTATATATGTAGAACGGAATGATCATATGTTAAGAATGTTTGTGTCTGTTATTTTTTTTTAATTAAAAATTAATTTAAAAAGAAGTTGTTCCATTTCTGGTATAGTGCATTCTGACAGCTTGCAAACTAACAAAAAAAGAGTATGTATACATTTAAAAATATCTGAAACTATTAAATTTCCTTCCAAAGCCTGTACTTACTAATTTACATTCCAGGGGAACACTGCTGATCTTTAACAGATTCTTTAAAAGAGGATTTGCAAATTCCAGTACTTGCAATGTCCAGGCAGGTAACATAAATAGTGAAGTAGGATGGGCTAATAAATAGAAAATTGGAGAGCATATGCTCATTAAGGAAGCAACTTTTATTCAACTCCAGCCTACTACATAATGCTTTGTAGGAACATGCACCCAATGTCACATTATCTGATTATTCTAAAAAAAAAAAGCCAAACAGCTGGACTTCTCCATGAAATCTTCAATTTTTTTTTTTACATAAGTTGTACATTCATCACCATGATCAATTTTAGAACATTTGCATGATTCCAGAAAAAGAAATAAAAAAAAAGAAAAAACTCATACATACCATACCCCTACCCTTCCTTCTCACTGACCACTAGTATTTGCATCTACTCAATATATATATTTTTTAATTTTAACGTTTGTTCTCCCTATTATTTATTTATTTTTAATCCATATTTTTACTCATCTGTCCATATCATAGATAAAAGGGGCATTAGACACAAGGTTTTCACAATCACACAGTCACAATACAAAAGCTATTATCATTATACAATCATCCTCAAGAACATGGCTACTGGAACACAGCTCCACAATTTCCAGCACTTCCCTCTAGCCTAATTTTTCTTTTAACGTTGACAACTGATCAAAATTTTAGAATTGGCATGACAAACAAAATACACATGTGTGAGTAGGAATCATCTCTTGGCCTCTAACTTGTGGCCTATGCTTTAAAGCTTTCTTTTACCTCTACATTCAAAAATGTAGTATAGGGGCTGCTTTTGACAGATTGTTCAAAGCTGAGATTTCCTTATTTTGTTCTAGAATTAATTAGAAAATAGCTTTTATTAAGTACATGGTCCTATTCCTTCAAACTATTTGAATATCAAGCTCCAGATATTTTCATTAATCAGTTGCCTATATTTTGTTCTCTTGCCTTATATTTTTTATTCCTTTAGATTGCTGTATTTCTCTGTTTTCTTCCTTATACGGAACTACCATACAGGCATTAGGAATTGATACCTTTTCCTATTAGTGTAATCTTCTTTTTCTCAAAAGGGAAGAAAATCTTTCTAATCATTTTTCTATACCACCTTGCATTCAACATACTCATCTACTTACAGAACAAATTGCGGAAATGGGAGTAAATTTTAAAGATTTCCTGCCTCTAGGTTAAATTTTATTTTTAATCCATTTAAAATCTTCTTACAGTAACTTCTTTTATTATAATTTAAATAATAAAGACAACATAAAAGAATAAATCCTGAAATTACCAAATCTATATTAAAAACATTCAAAATCATGGGTAAAACACGAGATATTTAGATGTTTTATTATCTCATCTACATAAATATGTGCAAAATGACCAATGTGAGAAAGTCATTGTATTTTATAATTATAAACATAAATAGATGTTTGTAAACAGTAAAATTAAGCAATGTAATATTAAAGTCAGTTACCTATTTGAAAACTCAGAAAACTTGAATTTAAAATTAAATTTCAAATAATCAATATTTTTTAAAAGTGTAGCTTTACTTATTGCAAATAAAACATCTGAATTTTTATTTTAGAGCTAACAGCATTTTTTTAAAGAATTCCTAATTTTTCATGTAGTCTCTTGAGAGAGATTTTCTTCATCTAAAAAAAAGCAAAAAACTATCAAAAAAGATATATTAAAGAAGCTTTAGAATTTAGCAAAGCTTCCAAAATATGTATATTTCTTTTGATTAACTATCACTCACAAACACACTGGCTATTTGAGAAAATCTGTATATAAGTAATTCAACCAACAAGCAAGGAAGAATTGGATAGTCTTTCTTAGTTTCCAGAGAGCAAGGTCCTAAACATTATGAATCATTTCTACATGTATGAGTGTTCCTATTTTCCTTTAAAAGGTATGCTGTAATTATTCAAAGGTATTTATTCAAAAGAAAACTGATTAGACCATCCTAAAATTCAAAACCTCAGTGCTTTTAGACATAAATCACGCCAACTAAACATTCTAACTACAAAAAGCACATTAAAGAAAATATAAAATTCATATTAAAATTATAATCTGACATCAAATTCCTTCTTCAAATGTGTCCTCAGAGCTCACAGATAAAGCAAAAGTAATCAAAAGAACTATGGTAAAACATTAGATTTTAATTTGACCTTAAATATAAATTAGGGCATAAAAAAACTTTTGAGACCATGACACACACACACACATACATATACATATATGAAAATTGATCATTAAAAGATGCAAATAGTTCATACAATATAGTGTAAGCTTTAATATATAAATTAGATGTCATTTCATCGGCTGTTAGTCACATAAGCCTAAACTTTACATTATATATTAAAATATTAAAAAGCTAAAAAACATCATTGCAATATAGATACAATGTGGGAAAATACATATTTGTGACTTCATACACAATCTAAATCAATCCATTCTATACAATAGTTTTCCAAAATATAAACAGCACTTTAAATGCAGTAGAACATACTAGGGTGGATGTTCTCATATAGTTTAATATACAGGAAAGTAAAGAGAAAACACCCTTTTAACAAAACAGTTACACAGCTGAGGTGGAATGTAGAATAAAATTTTGTCATAACACAATCTTGGATAAGATTAAGGGAATATGAAAAAGGAATTTCTACTACTTTCAACTATCATTTTTTAAAATGATGTCTACGGTGATTTTATTTTTTCTAATTGCATCACACATTGAGAAAACACAAAAGGGAAAGGAGAGAGAGAGGGGGGAAAAAAAAAGGAAACCTGATCGTTTATGAATTTTAAACATTAGCCCTAACTATGGGCTGCATTTTGGGTTGCTTTTCTTTTGACAGTTTCCTAAATTAATTCTTTCACTCTGAATTGCACATCAGTAGTCAGATGAGTTTTCCAGACTTCATTATGCCATAGTGTAACCATAGCTGCCACAATGCAGTGCCACGAGAAGTCTGTCCTTGAGTATTTCTTTACTTGGGTATTCAGGTAACTTAAGCATGTTGATGCTTTAAAAGAAACATATACAACCATTAAACAGGAAAGCTATGAATTTTCTAATTGTTTTGTTTCAAAGTGAAAAACTACAATAATTAACATAAAACCACTCTCAAATTTGCATTCAAATTGTAAAAGCCTGAAGTTGTATTTAAAAAAGAAAAAAAGTTTCCGTTAATATGCGAATGTAGTAGAAGAAAATAAGTTACTTCCAGTTTAAAAAAATAATAGGACAATTTAGTTTGAAGTGATGGGTGTAACTCGGTGATACTTGTGACAATATAACTTAAGGAATACTTGATCTATACTTAATAAAACTATAGGTTGTTAGGGTTTCCCCAAACATTTCACCCACAAAAAAATGGAGAGCAAAGAACAACATAGGTTCATATTTATCAGTCATTCCAAAATCCTGAGGAGAGATTACAGTTGAGGTTTTCCTCTCAATGCAGCGAAATAGACATCAGACTATTGATCTTCACAATTAATAAAAACAATTCTTAATGCATTTCAATAAACCAATTTAACATACCATGTGCTTGAAGTTGGTAGAAGATTTGGAGTATATGGCACAGCAGCAATTGTGAAGTTTTGTAATCCGCTTCCACCCATGATATTAGCAAACCCACCATGTGGGACCCTGGAACTAAAAATTCATGGTTTAATAAGTTGTAATCATAAAACAAAAATCAATCTGCTAGAAATATTTCAAGTTCTAAGTTAGGGTAAGAATCGATTCAGTTCTGGGGACAGTGGCAATATGACATGTTTAAGTCCGCAAACTTCAAACAGATTAATAAAAACATTAATAAAAGCTGTAAAAGTTGCTTTGTGGCCAGTCAGCAAGCTTCCACTGAACTCTACAGTTCCATATGTCATACTATGCTTTCAAGTGATCACAGCACATACTTCTACTATTGCATTTATCATGCTGTATTTGCAATTATTTGCTTTCCTACTAACTGGGACCAGTTTGAGGGCCCAATAATGCCACATTTACATTTGTATCCCCTGGGGTTAGTAAAATGTCTGGAATCTAGTAGACAACTATTAAATACTTCTGGAATGAAGATCTGATTGCTTAATTCAAGAAACAGACTCTTTCTTATACATAATCTAAATGATTTCCCTGTTTGGGTAAAACATTTAGAGCCAAGGATTTTTTGTTTTGTTTTTCATGGTGGGAAAACTGGAAAATTCTTTACATTTCTCTTTGTAGGTATTTAGAATAGGAAATGTATATTTTTTAATGCCACCTAACATAAGGAGATCACAAGAAGACAAAATGCATAGTCTTAACATGTAATTTTGGGTATATGGCAGTAAAAGACGCAGCGTAACTTCTACAGTTTGTTTACATTTGAAAAAACAGGAATATTTCAAATTGACCTTTATATTTATCATGATTAAACAAACTGAGTCTGGAAAAACTCTGATTTAATGCTATGGTCATGACTCATCAGGTAAGCATGGATAAGAAAATAAATGAAATGGTCTTTGGTTGAGTACTAATGGCACCCTTGGGTCATGCAATGTAAAATTACAGTTAATAAAAATGACATACTACTATTCTATATACAAAGAAATCAAGTCTTAGTATCTAAATATAAATGAATAGATGATCAGATATTTCTAAAAAGTACTAAAGTCACAAAATACATAACTTTACTTTTAAATGGCAAATGCTATACTACACTAATGACCTTAGAAGTGAGACTGGGGTTTAATGTGTAAGGAAAGTTAAGATATAATGAAACTTGAGTCTTTCTTGGTTTGAACTCAAACCATATGACTGTAATTAGACAAAGTGCTGCAAGGTGGATTCTTCAGTCTGAAGGTAAAGCCTAGCTCTGTGATGCTTCCTCTCAGATTCTGTTCTTTACCTACATCCTTCACTTCAGTTCAAATGAATTTCTGTGCCATGCTACATGACCAGTAACATAATAAATCGTGCAGTTCTTTTAAGCATTGCTAGTAATGGCTACATACACACACACACACACACACACACGGGAAAGACACCAAGGTATGTTTTTACTCTACAAAAGCAGCAATATACTAGACACTTTTAGTACCAGAGAACTTGAGCAACTGTTTCACATTCCTTAAAGAATCCAACTGCATCACAGGGAAAAATATATAATTAATTAATTGCTACTGTGGCATAAACTCTTCAGAAAAAACAAAGTCCAGATGGCTTAAAAACTGAGATACAGATGAAAGAGACCAAGAGGGCAGTATAACATGCCCCAGGGTGCAATTCCCTCACAGAATCGTTACTAGCAACTAGCAAAAATGGGCAGGGCCATCTTCCTCATCTCCAGAAAACAGTTAAGGGTTACAATAACTGAGAAAGTACCAAGTCAAGAAAATGCAGCTTTAAAAATAGTAGGAGAAAATAAAATAGCAGGAGAAGCTCCTGGCAACCTTGCTGGTCCCTCTTCTACCTCCTCCCCAGGATGGTGTGGAGCTAGCCTGAGCTTCCACTGTGGATCCCTGGCCTTGTTCCAGGTGGAGAAGGAATCTCTATGTGTATGCTTGAGTGCTTTTATGCCAATGCCAATCTATTCAGTGACAGCCAGAAAGACTGAATGAGGAAACTCCTACAGGCTTGCCCTCCCAGAACTTACCCTGCAGGGAGAAGTTTGTATTAAAGGACTTCATCATGAAAGGAAAAAGACAACCTCCAGAATGGGAGAAAATATTTGGAAACCAAGTATCTGATAAGGGTTTAATATCCAGAATAGAAAGAAATCCTACAACTCAATAACGAAAAGACAAACAACCCAATTAAGAAATGGGCAAACACTCTGAATGAATATATCTCCAAAGAAGATATATAAGTGGCCAAAAAGCACATGAAAAGATGCTCAACATCACTAGCCATTAAGGAAATACAGAACAAAATCACAATGAGATACCATTTCACACTCACTAGAGTGGCTACTACTAAAAAATATATAGAAAATAAGTGTTACAGAGACTATGGAGAAAGAGGAATACTCATACATCTCTGGGGGCGATGTACAATGGTACAGCTGCTATGGTAAAGAATCTGGAGGTTCCTCAGAAAGTTAAGTACAGAATTACCATATAAACCAGTACTAGGTATATAGTGAATTGAGAGTAGGGACTCAAACAGATATATGCACAAAGATATTTCATAGCATCATTATTCAGAATTGTCAGAAGATGAAAGCGCCTAAATGCCCCTCATCAGATGAATGTTTCATTAAAACGTGGTATATACATAAAATATTATTCTTCCATACAAAATGAAGTTCTGATACATGTGATAACACAAATAAACTTTCATGACATTATGTTGAGTGAAAAAAGTCAGACACAAAGGACAAATAATGTATGATCTCACCAATACAAAATATTTAAAATAAGTAAATTCAAAATAAAAAATCAGAATACAGGTTATCAGAGATAGGGTGGGGATTCAGAACGCAGAGATAATGCTTTATTGGTACAGAATTTTTGTTTGGGACAATAGAAAAGTTTTGGTAAAGGATGGTAGTGATGGTAGCACAACACTGTGAATGAATTTAACACCACTGAATTACATACTCGAATGTGGTTAAAGAAGGGGAAATTCTAGGTTATATGTATGCTACTAGAATAAAAAATTAAAAACAACAAAACAGGACTGTATAACACAAAGTGAACCCTAATGTAAACTATGGACTATAATTAATAATACAAGTACAATAATATTCTTTCATCAACTGTAACAAAAGTACCACATTAATGCAAAGAATTAATAATGGGGAGGGTATATGGGAAAATATAAATTTCTCTGTATGAGTTTTCTATAACTGTACAACTTCTCTAATTAAAAAAATATTTAAAAATTGGAATGTAAAAACTGAAAACAGAAAGTTACTGAAAAACACGGAGATAAACATATATACAGATTCTTAGAGTAGGGAAAGATTTATGAGAAACAAAAAGAAAAATACTGATAATCAAAATGGCACAAATAATTTAAAACTTCCATGTTATAAATGTAATTCACTTTTAAATTTGTATATTTAACTTCATAAAGTTAAAAGGCAAATAATACATGCAGGAGACCTGGGTTCAATTCCTGGTCCATGCACGCCCCAAAAAACAAACAAAACATTGTGAACAAAATTCTCTAAGATACACATATCACATATCTGCCTCTGTGTATATGTATGTATAGATAAAGAAATATATACATGTAGGAAGATGTGAAAATAGGCAAATGATAAACTAGAAAAATATTTAGAAGTTATTTAAGTTAAAGAAAACTTAAAATTGAACTTTTAAAATGACTGTAGAATAATACACAAAAAATAAAGATGCAATTCACACACAAGAAAGTTATATGTATGAGAAAATAAAAATATTACACCCCGCATTGACAGAAAAAGGAAACAGGCCATCTTATTCCCTACTGATGTGAATACTGATATTTTCTGGAAGATAAATGATTAATATATACCAAGAATGCAAAAATTTGCATACTCCAGAGACCAGGGGATTCTGTACAACATCCAGGGAAGTGTGGGAGGAAGAGACTAAGAAATCGTGTTTAGGGACGAAGAGTAATTCTGTCAGTGGCGCCTAGTGCCCATCTCCCACCCCCGAGGGAAGCCACTGCAGGCAAGGTCTGATCCTTCCCTGGAGGAGTGCTGAGGGCTGGGATGGCTGCAGCAGTCCTCCACCCCAAGTACAGAGGGGAACACAGCAAAGTACTGCGCCACATATTGACTGATGAAGTCTGAAGGTAAGATACTGTTGGTTCAGTCTGTGCCAGTCAGACAGTGCCAGGCGCTGTTGTTTCAACCACATCAGAGGCAGAACTGGCAAAGGGCCAACACACCCTGAATTCATAAGGCTGAGGAAAATAGGTAGCCAAAGAGCACCATCTGCTGGGCAGGACCTTCTGTCTAGCCTGGTGATGTGGAAGGAAAAAAAAAAGGCCTTTTGAAGTTCTTCCTGCCTCTCTTCCAAGGCCCTTTGGATCTGGTCTGCGCTGCCTGCATGGGTACCTGGCCCTGCTTTGGCTGGGAAATAATGACCAACCAAGGTCAAAGAAAAGTCTTAACACAATGCCCAGTCAACAACAAAATCCTAGGCAAGAGAGAGAAACCAACTTTTAAAATAAACCCATCAAGATAATCAGAGGCCCAGATACCAGCAAAAAATCACAAGCCATACTAAAACTGAGGAATGCATGGCCCAGACAAAACAACAAATTAGAAAATTTGAGGAACAACTAATCAAAGATGTTCAAACAAATCTCCTAAATCTATTCAAGGTGATGGCTAAAGAGATAAAAGATATTAAGATGACACTAGGGGAGCATAAAGAAGAATATGAAAGCATACAAAGAAAAATACAGATCTTATGGGAATGAAAGACATAATAAATGAAATTTAAAATATGCTAGAGGTACACACCAGCAGATCTGAAGAAGCAGAAGAAAGGATCAGTGAGCTAGAAGACAGAAAATTCAAGCTCAAATAGAGAAAAGAGCAGATGAAGAAAAGAATGGAAAGATTTAAGCAAGGTTATCAGGAAAATGACTGACAATACAAAGAATGCAAACATATTCATCACAGGTATCCCAAAAGGAGAAGGGAAAAGGACCAGAAAGAATATCTGAGGAAATAATGACCAAAAATTTCCCAGCCCTTATAAAAGACATAAATATGCATATCCAAGAAGCCCAAAGTACACGTCAAACAGAATAAATCCAAATAGATCCACTCCAAGACACAGACTAATTAGACTGTCAAATGCCAAAGACAGAGAATTTTGAAAGCAGCAACAGAAAAGCAACTTACCACATACAAGAGAAACCAAAAAAGACTAAATTCTAATTTCTCATCAGAAACCATGAAGGTGAGAAGACAGTGGTACAATATATTTAAACACTGAAAGAGAAAATTGCCAGCCAAGAATTCTTTATCTGGCAAAGCTGTCTTCAAAAGCAAGGGAGTGTGGGCAGCCCACAGTGGCTCAGTAGGTTGAGTTCTTGTTTGCCATGCTGGAGACCCGGGTTCAAATCCTGATGCTTGCCCATGCAAAAAAAAATTAAATAAATAAATATGTGTGTGTGTGTGTGTGTGTATAAACAAGGGAGTATTTAGAATATTCATAAACAGAAGCTGAGAGGGTTTGTTAACAAGAGACCTGCCCTACAAGAAATACTAAAAGGAGTTCTGCAGGCTACGAAGAAAAGCCAAAGGATAAAACGACTGAACTAAGCACTGTCTTTACAGCAATACTACTGAATGTTAATGGATTAAACTTCCCAGTCAAAAGGCACAAATTGGCAGAATGAATTAAAAATATATATGATTCATCTAGTTGTTGCTTACATGAGACTCATTTAGACCCAAAGACGTTAACAGGTTTAAAGTGAAAGATATTCCATACAAGTGGTAATCCTCCTCCCACCAAAAACCTGGGTTAGCTATATAAATATTGGACAAAATAGACTTAAAATTTTAAAATGTTATAAGAAACAAAGGAAACTATATATTAATAAAAGGGACAATTCACCAAGAAGAAATAGCAATTATAATTATCTATGCAACTAACCAAGGTGCCTCAAAGTACACAAGGCAAACATTGTCAAAACTGAAGGGAGTAAGAGACGTCTCTACAATAATAGTGGAAGATTTCAACACACCACTCTCATCAATAGAGTATCTAAACAGAGAATCAGAAGGAAACACAGCCTAAATAATATGATAAATGATGTAAACTAGACCTAAGAGGTATATATAGAACACTGCACCCCCCAAAACAATATATACTTTCTTCTCAAGTGCTCATAGATCATTCTCAGGATAGACCACATGCTGGGACATAAACCAGGTTTAATAAATTAAAAAAGATTGAAATTATTCAAAGCACTTTATTTGATCATTATGGAATGAAACTGAAAATCAAAATCAGCTAGAAAGGGTGCATGGTAGAATGTTCAGTGGTACAATGCTTACCTTTCATGAGGGAGACCCAGGTTCAATTCCCGGACCGTGCACCTCCCCCACCACCCCCCCAAAAAACAGCTAGAGAACTAAAAATTCACAAATATATGGAGGTTAAACAATACACTCTTAAACAATTGGTGGGTTAAAGAAGAAATTGCAAGTAATATCTCCAGATGAATGAAAACAAGAACACAACACATCAAAAATTATGGGATGCAGCAAAGGCAATGCTAAGAGGGAAATGTATAGCCCTAAAATGACTACATTAAAAAGAAAGAAAGAGCCAAACCAAAGACTGAACTGAAGACCTGAAGAAACTAAAGAAAGAACAGCAAATCAATCCTAAAGCAAGCAGGAGGAAAGAAATAACAAATATTAGAGTGGAAATAAAGGAAACAGAGAACAAAAAAAAATACAGAGAACTATTAAAGCTAAAAGTTGGTTCTTTGAGAAGATCAATAAAATTGACAAAACCTTAGACTGACAAAATCAAAAAGATAGAAGATACAAATAAATAAAATCAGAAATGAGAGGGGGGTCATTACCACTGACCACTTAGAAACAAAAAGATTATAAGAGCATACTACGAACAACTGTATGCCAACAAATTAGACAACAAAAATGAAATGGACAATTTCCTTCAAACACATGAACAATCTACACTGCCTCCAGCAAAAATAGAAGACCTCAATAAATCAATCACAAATAAAGGGAATGGTTCAGTCATCAAAAACCTCCCAAAAGAATGAAGCCAATCAGTTTGGGATTAAAGTAATTCAAAACACAGCAATAAGGAAGACATTGTCTATATTTTAAGAACTGCACCTAATCTTTGAGACCAAAGGAAAAAAGGTTTATTTTGTCCAGAACCTAAATTTTCTGTAGCACATAATCTAACTCCACCTGTCTGGATAGATCATTTGAACAACTGAAACACAGGAAGCCAAGAATATGAATCAGGACCTGTATATATAATCCTGTATAGCTTAATGTAATGCCAGGTACATCACAGAATATATTAAGCAGATAATCAAAAAGTATTGGCAAAGTCCCTTGAGGGATAGGAGAAAAAATATAGAACTATTAAACTTAACCATCAGGGAATCCCCTGATACTATGTCAAACATTAGGGACACCCAAATCAATAGGACAAGCCCTTGATCTCGAGGTTTACCCTTGTGAAGCTTATGTAGGTAGTGGAGAAGCTTAGCTTACCTATAGCTATGCCTAAGAGTTACTTCTGGAGGACCTCTTTTGTTGCTCAGATGTGGCCTTACCCTATCTAAGCCCAACTCTGAAAGTGAAATCACTGCATGGGACATGACATACAGGAGTGAAAATCTCCCTGGCAGCATGGGAGATGACTCCTGGAGATAAGTCTGGTCCTAGCATTGTAGGATCAGCAACTCCATTCTGACCAAACTGGGGAAAAGAAGTATCAGTGGCTGGGAGAGTTCAAATAGAGTTGAAAGGCTACTCTGGAGGTCACTCTAACTCAAGCTTCAGTTAAACAGTGCTACCTATCATAACCTGCGAAACCCCAATCAAAACCACTTCAGCCAATCCTAAAGAACCCTGGGGCAATATATAAAATTCTACAAAAGTGCTAAAAAAATAAGCACTAGGGTAACTTTCCAGAAACCTACAACCTCCCGATGGGTCCCTGGTCCAGATGAGTCTTGAAACCTAGAGGGGCCAGCCTCTCCAGAATATCAGCTAGTCCCATCTCCCTACCCCACATTACTGACAGTCCCTTCCAACATGAAAAAGTTAGAATGGCCATACCCAAATACCCCTAAAGAGAGGGATAGAAAAATCAAAGGTGCTAGTGGAGTTATACAGAGAAGGTAGGACTTAACCAACAAGTATGATTGCTGAATCATAATATTGATATTTCTTTTAGTCTCTAGAATCTTAGAGCAACTAGAAGTAAAAACCTAAAACTTAGGAATTGTAACCCATTACAAACTCTGAAATCTGAACTATAACTAATTTTGTGCTGTGCTTTGAAATTTATTCCTTTTTTATATATCTTATTTTTCATAAAAAAAAGAAAAAAAAAGTCGATTGTGATGACAAAAAATACTTACTCCTTTTAGCCACCAATGTTCTGGAGCAGCTAGAAGGAAAAATTGGGAGGATGGCATGGTAGCCCACGACAAACTCTGGCCTCTATCCTATAACTACTTGTTGAAGAGTGCTTTGAAAACTAAAAAAAAAAAAAAA